>VXAU01002529.1:27139-39968 GCA_013399695.1 Formicarius rufipectus
TGTTCACTACCAACAAACAATAAATAAATAAAGAAAAATATATATAAAAAAGAGGGGAAGAAGTGGTTAATTACGAGCAGCAGCAAACGAGCTGCAGTGGAGGTGCTGTGAATGTAAATCAGCAGTGGCTGCTGCTGCTGCAGCCTCCAAAGTAATGAGCTCCCGCCGCCGCTCGGGCATCCTGCTTTGATCACTTCATCTTCTCCACGAGCTCTGATGGGAAAACAAAGGTCCGTGGCACTGCCCTCCCTCCCTGCAGCTCCCCACACAAATATTAGTGCCACATCAAGGAGGGCTGCCTCTCCACCCCGTGGTGACACAGCCTTGGCTAAACACTACAAGCTCCTTGCGATGGGAAGTGTCATGTTGGAGCTAATTGGGGATTCGTTCTTCACCCCGTGGCCAGGACCGGGTGAATTGCCTTTATAAAAAACCCCACCCCCAGCAGCTCTGCCAAAGAAACCCCCCTACCCCAAGGAGAGCTTTGGTGCTGCAGGAGTGGGGCTGGTAGGGTTTGATCCTACAGATGGCCCGGCCTCATTAAAAACACCCTTAGAAAAGGGGTTTGCAAACCTGAGCCACGAAAGGTCACGAGGCCCAGAATGAATTAACAGAGGGAAGAAGAGGCTGAGGGGTTTAACCTCCCTGGCTCTCACCCTGCAACAAGGAAAGCCCCGAGCCCTGTTTGGGGGAAATCCCAACAAAGGATGCTGAAGGCATCAAAACAAGAGGCTTTCCTCCCTGGCAGGGAGCAGGGACCCCGAGGTGCCAGGGCACAGCTGATGTGCCGGTGTGGTGGGTTGATTTTGGGTCTCTCTGGGACACACATCCCATGGTTTGCTGCATCCCAGGGAAGGATTCCATCCCATTGTCCATCAGCTCAGCTCTCAGAAGGGACAGAGGGCAGTTTTGGGTCAGCCCTTTCCCAGCAGTGAAGGTCACTGGTGGTGGCCCTGCTGTCCCTTCAGGGAGAGCTGTGTGTCTCCTCCTGGGCAGCAGACCTTGGTTACCTGTTTTTTATCGTGTCTGTGTGTCCATGCAGTGATATTTAGTTCCCTTTTCTTCTCTGTATTTATATATTTGTATAAATTCCTGCTGCTTCAGTAGCGTTAGAACCCACTTTTCACCCAGTGTGCTTTTTTTCCTTCCCCCCCTTTTCTCCTGCAGTTGAGAGGGAGGGGGAACCTTTTGTTTTGGGACCTCTGAAGATTTGCCTTCAGCCAGGGTTGAACACCCACAGCCATCCAGGCCACCAGGAGCCACTCCCTGTCCCCAGACTGCAGCCACAGGGCTGTCCTCGTGGGCACACCCACCCATCCCCTTCCCACACCTGTTGGACCGGTGGCCACCAAGAGTGAGGGCAGAGTTTCACTCACTTCCCTTCATAAACAAGTTCTGGAAAGTTATTTCATGTTTCTCTACAGGCAAATCTAGAAAACCCCCAGTGAAACACGAGCAGGTGCCTCCCCCTTCCAGCACATCAACAGAAAAGGACCTTCAGATCATCCCATCAGGGAATGGTTTGGTGAGGGACCTTGAGGGTCCTCTAATTCCAACTCCCCACACAGTTATCCTGTAACAATATCCTGCAGTAACTATCCTCCTTCACCTCTCCTACCTCCCAGAAAACCTTTTGTTACCCAAAGTATTAATTCACAGAAAATTAAAAAAATCCTCCTCATGACTTTAGGCTTTGCTCAAACTAATTTTAAGATTGTTTTCCCCACTCCAGGCCGTGAAGTGTCTCACTGTGTGTAAAACTGGTGAGAGCCTGAGGGCAGATTTAATGAAGGGATCCATGATTTCTAGAAGGGGGAAAAAAAAGGATTATGGCAAACCTGGGAAGGAACTGGCTTGCCCTCTTCATTAATGTGCTATGTGAATTTTGAATAATGGATTTTAAAAGTTAATAGGACTCTCAAAAAACAGAGCCACCTCTTCAAACCTGCACACTCAAATTTCACATTTCAGCCTCTGTATGTCAATGAAAACACACATCCCCACGCCCAGACTCCCAGTTCTGGGCTTAGAGGAAGACACAGACATTATGCCAGACTCCCCTGCTCCCACTTTGTTCAGAAGGAATTTGCATCCAGCTAAAAAGTGCCCAATTAATATTTCATCCAGCTCTGCTGAGTGCCCTCCCTCCTAATGGACTCTATTGATCAAAGGCAGAAAGTTAAATCCCTGCCTTGCTGGAGGGGAAACCAAAGTTGTCATGGATGAAGGGAGCATCATTTCACAGGTAAACACACTGAATAAAGGCTTTGCAGGATTTTGACATTCCAAAGGTGTCCAAAGGATATTCTCTGGTACGTTTACAACAACTGAGACAGGGGGAAACTGTGACCACCAAAGTCCCTCCGTCAAGTTGGAACTGGGTGATCTTTATTTAAGGTCCCTTCCAACCCGAACCATTCTGAGATTCTCTGGTTCCAAGCTGGGCTGCTGAAAGGCAGAAATGCCCAATTCTTGTTTCCCTCTCCAAGCCAAGGCCATGGATAAGGAATGCACCCTGTGAAGGGTTTCACCAGCCAAGGAAATGCCAAAAACAAAACCCCTTGGACTAAGTAGCAGAACAAACCCAACTCTTGAACAAGCTCTGCCCCCACAGCCCTCAGGTGGATCAAACAGGGGTGAGTCCTGGCTCAAAAAACCGAGCAAAGAAAACAGATTTTGGTCTATTTAAAAACAAAAACAAAAAACCCCAAACATTAAACCATTCAAAACTTATGTGGAGTGCAACGTGTTGGAGGTGAGACAACAGCAGCGCTTCGATCACGCCGAGCAGCTCTCAGGGCTGTTTGGGAAGAGGTGGAAGAGCAGAGAGAAAGACAAAGGAGACCTTCCCGTAGCTCTGCAGCCACGAAAAGCTCTGTGCTTGGGTGGCATTTAACACTGGGCCCTCCCAGAGTCGTTTCCAAACAGCCTCTGCTTCCCCACGGCACGGAGGGAGGACCTTGGGGTCGCCGTGCCCAGCTGGATCAGGGGAAGGAGTCCCTCAGCATTCCTGCCAGCTGGAATTCCTGCTGGGAATTGCCTGCAGGGCAAACACAGCTGAGAAGATCCCCCCAGGACAAAGCACCACACACCATCTGCTGTGCTTGGAAGGGGAAAGGCTGATCCAGGACATTCCTGCGCTGAGCTCCTCGCCCTTGGCTGAGCAAAGGGAGCTTAAGGAAAGGCAGGAAGCCTGAAGGAGCTGTCCAAGGGTTCTTAGGAGCTGTCCAAGGGTTCTTAGGAGCTGTCCAAGGGTTCTTAAGAGCTTTGTATTTTCTGGTGTTGAAAACAAACAGTATGTAGCATTGGACAAATAACTGATATTCCTTCTAATTGTGCAAAGCAACCAGTGGTGGCCCATGAGGAGGCTGGAGCAACCTGGGCTAGTGGCAGGTGTCCCTGCCCATGGCAGGACGTGGAACAAGAGGAGCTTTAAGTTCCCTTCAATCCAAACCGTTCTGGGGTTCTAAGACGCTAATTCAGGTGCACAAGGAACTGTTAAAAAGATCTTTCTCCCAGTGGATGTGCAGAAGCAGAAACAAAGCAGGGCTGATGTGGCTGGCTCTCTGCAAGGTGGATTCCTGCGTTCCAGTCAGTGGGTGTGAGCACAGGAGGACACTGACTGGAGGTATCTGCATCAAGGAACCATCAATAGTCCTAATTCACAGAGAAGATGAGTCACTTCAAAGTCACCACATGTGCCCCAACATCAGAAGGGTAACGAGGAGAGTGAATAAAGCCACACTCCCCTGGACTCGGTCCAATGGCATCAATAAAAAGGTTATTTTCTTTCCATCCTTCTTTTTTTTTCCCCAATGTCCAGGAAATCAGCATCGCTGCTTTGGGAGACAATTATATTGGAAGATCAAACAGTGTCACTGTTGCTCATTTAATGTGGTTTCTCAGCTTCACTTACACTTGAAAGGAGTGTTGGATAAAACCCACCTGAAAGGAAATACTCCCAATATTTCAAATATTTACAGATAAGCATCCAACACAACTTCTAGTGGAACGAGTCCTTGCCCACGGCAGGGGGTGGAACTGGATGATCCTTAAGGTCCTTTCCAACCCCAACCATTCTGAGATTCTGAGATGATAATGATGCTTTAGATTTTATTTTCAATGAACATCAGGAAACCAAGCCCTGTGATACAGTCACCAAGGAAAGGAAGACATGATATTGATGATTTGACATTTATCCCCATTCATTCTATTCAAAGATGTTCCTCCTGGAGATATTTTCCAGACTTTAAGTGCCTGGATATAAGTGAGTCCTCACCCCCACTGGAGTGATGGAAATGATCCAGGATCATGTAAATGCACTGATTTGTTTTGTAAAATGCCTGAAGATTGTACTGTGTGAAGCAGCCTGAGCAAATCCCAAACCTTCCAGTGAGTTTATTCAAACAGCTCCAGGGAGGAATTCCTCCCCACGGCAAAGCTGCATGTCCAAAGGTCTCACAGGAAGGGGGATAAAGCCACCAAACCCTGTGATTCAGCATAAACACCCCAACTTCCAGGTGAGGCAAAGGATCCTCCAGGATTCCAGGTGTCAGTGCTGGACAATCTCATCCAGGAGTCTCTCAGTGCTCAGGGGTGTGGTCACAGCCCCAAGGCCGGCAGAACTCAGGGAGCATTGGGACAACACCCTCTGGAACACGGTGGCATTTTTGGGACTGTCTTTGCAGGGCCAGGATTTGGACTGGATGATCCTTGTGGGTCCCTTCCAACTCAGGATATTCTGGGATTCTAATTTATAGGACCCTTGCACTGTGATGCACAAAATCCAGGACGTGGGCTCGGTGTCGAGTTTGGAATTGACCCCGAAGGGACACACGATTTCCCTGAGCCAAATCTGGGGAATTAATTACATTAATGGGGAAAACTTCACCACTAAACAATCAGTCAGTCCCTAAAGAAGTCCTGGGGTTTTGACCCAGGGCTGGGCACTAAGTTTTTGCCCAAAACCCATCAGCAAGAAGCACCCCCACGTTGTCAATGAGACCAGTGGAGAGGCAGAGGAACGGCAGGGTACTTTGGAAGAAGCACTTGTACACAGCCCTCAATTCCACACATCCCACAAGGAATCAAACCCCACAGCAGATAAGAGCATTTATTTTAGGCTGAATTTGCCCTGTCTGCTTACTCTGCTCCTCAGTGAATAATGAAGATGTTCCCTGGCTCTCAATTCCACCAGGGAATAAAATGTCAGCGCCGCAGCTGCCGAATTCCCCGCTCCCAGCCCTTCAAATTAAGGGAAAAAACCCACAACACACACGTACAATTTGATTAGGAAAAGTTCACATCTTTGCCCAAAGCCTGGCTCTTCCTGTAACACTGCATTCTCTTCTCCTCCTGTAAACTTCTCATTCTAACAGAGACATCCCCATAATGGAATAATTGGGGTTCTAATGTAAGTGTGGGGAATGCGACTGCAGCATTCCGGGGGCAGCTTGTCCCAGTAATGCTGCCTTAATGGGATTTGGGGACTGCCTGGACCTGGTCATTTAGGATTTGATCAATGTGAATTAGTGTCCTGGAGAGATGAAGCATTTGGTCATTCAGAATTTGATCAGTGTGATTTGGGACCTTGCCAAGAGAAAACATTTATCACGGAATATCAGTTTGGAGTATCAGTTTGGAATATCAGTTCAGAATATCAGTTTGGAGTTGGAATATCAGATTGGAATATCAGTTTGGAGTATCAGTTTGGATTATCAGTTTGGAATATCAGTTTGGAATATCAGTTTGGAGTTGGAATATCAGATTGGAATATCAGTTTGGAGTATCAGTTTGGAGTATCAGGTTGGAATATCAGTTTGGGGTATCAGTTTGGGATATCAGTTTGGAGCTGGAATATCAGTTTGGAGTATCAGTTTGGAGTAACAGTTTGGAGTTGGAATATCATTTTGGAATATCATTTTGGAATATCAGATTGGAATATCAGTGTAGAATATCAGTTTGGAGTATCAGTTTGGAGTCTCAGTTTGGAATATCAGTTTGGAGTATCAATTTGGAGTCTCAGTTTGGAATATCAGTTTGGAATATCAGTTTGGAGTTGGAATATCAGTTTAGAATATGAGTTTGGAATATCAGTTTGGAGTTGGAATATCAGTTTGGAGTATCAGTTTGGAGTATCAATTTGGAGTCTCAGTTTGGAATATCAGCTTGGAGTGTCAGTTTGGAATACCAATTTAGAGTATCAGTTTGGAATATCAGTTTGGAATATCAGTTTGGAATATGAGTTTGGAATATCAGTTTGATCCGTCCAGCACAGAATTAGGGACAGGACATAAAGTGCAGGAGAGCTGCCAGGTCCCTGGGACAGAGCCACGTGGGATATTTGCACTTCCCCCATTTAAATGGGGTTAATTAGCCCTACAGGCTGACGAAGCCAGAGCTGATGCATTCTCAGGGACCGAACAGAGGAAAGAAAAACCAGGAAATATTCCATATGTAACAACACCCTCCACTTCTCTTTGCTCTTTAAAGTGCTGCAGCTTAAAAAGTGGAGGAAACTCAACTTACCCCACTAAACCCTGGCAATGAACTGCAGCCACGCCTAAAACAATTTCTCCTATTAACTCCTGATTTTTCCCTTATTACTTCCTGATTTTTTTCCTGTTTTACTTCTTGATTTTCCCCCGTTTTACTCCTGATTTTCCCTCATTTTTACATCCTGATTTTTTTTTCCTTTTTACTTCCTGATTTTTCCCTTGTTTGCTTTCTTAAAGGCAATGGACCAAAACTGCATCCACTGATCCAAAAGCCCCAACCAATTGTTAGGAAATTTGGTTTCAAGAGCCAAAGCAGCAGTTGCAGCACTGGCTTTACACCAAAGACCCTCAAACAGGTGATTTCTATTTACACCTTCAGAACATTAAGGAAAAAGCAATCTCATCAAGTGTCAGGAATGTGATTCCCTCTCCAATTCCCTCCTGAAACATCCCTCAAAATGGTTTTCCTAAAATTCCTCAGGGAGTGGCCCCTGCTCTATCCACCAGCTCCATTTGTGCCCAAAGGAATCCCAAAGTCTTTGATTTACTCAGGAAATCATTTCTACATCAGGAGGAAAGACCCAATCCCAAAGCCACTTCCCACCTCTGGCCACAAAGCCCACCCAGAGCTCTCCACTGCTACTCCAGTACTGGTGTTTCAAATCCCACTAAACCCTCCTTTGGGAGTCATGGGAGTGAAATTAGCCAATAAATAGATTTTAAACCCTCTCTGTGACAGAGGAAGGAGACACCCACTCAACGGGAATCCTATCACAGCCTCTCTGGTTTTCCAGGAAACCTCGCCAAAATCATGTGGAAATCAGACCCTGATCAAGGGTCTCGTTTAAGGGACACATGAATTCAGCCCTCAGCACACCCTGCACCCTCAACCAGCACAAAGATTTCCACTACAATAGAGACTATTTAACAATTCATGACATGAAGAGCTAAAATGAGTTTTCTCTGACACACGAGAATTTTATTTGCATCATTAGCAGCAGCCCAAGGAGGGTTTTCTGTCAACAGTCAAACCAAAAGAAAATCCCTCCACAGAGCTGAAAGAACTCCTTTGATGCAGCATTTCTGGGGTGGAGGGAGCTCAGAGAGTGTCCAAAGTCCTCTGTGTCCCCTCAAAAATGCTGAATGGAAGGTGATGCTGAAGGGCTGAAGGTCCTAATTTAACTCTTCCCCATCACACAGGCACTGGAGGAAGGTCCTAATTTAACCCTTCCCCATCACACAGACATGGGATAAAGATCCTAATTTAACTCTTCCCCATCACACAGACATGGGATGAAGGTCCTAATTTAACTCTTCCCCATCACACAGACATGGGATGAAGGTCCTAATTTAACCCTTCCCCATCACACAGACATGGGATGAACGTCCTAATTCAACCCTTCCCCATCACACAGACATGGGATAAAGATCCTAATTCAACCCTTCCCCATCACACAGACATGGGATAAAGATCCTAATTTAACCCTTCCCCATCACACAGACACGGGATAAAGATCCTAATTTAACCCTTCCCCATCACACAGACATGGGATGAAGGTCCTAATTTAACTCCTCCCCATCACACAGTCACGAGATGAACACAACTGCAATGCAAAGCTGGAGCTTCAGTTTTGGGGCTCCAGGAGAGAAGAGGAATGGATTTTTAGAGCACTTCATGCTTCTTATCAGCTCTAAATAGATGCTATATATAGCTAAGTTATGCAATAAATACAGTAAACTCATATATATTAAAATAAAATATATATAGGCATATTATATAATAATTACTATGTAATATATTGATTATATTGATATGCAGTATATATTATGTATGTAATATATTACTGACTATATTGTTATACAGTTTATAATATATTATGGATGCAATATAATACTGAATATATTGATATGCAGTCAACATTATAATATATATGTTGCCATGTTTTATAATACATGCTTATATTTTTAATGTATAAAAATGATAAATTAATGCACTGACTGTGCCTCCCACTTCTCTGCAGTCTCTGGTGCCTACACACTGGCTTCCAAATTCTTCCACATCCCTTCCTTTTCAACCACCAGCCTGTTCTGTTGGGATGTGATGGGGAAAGGGAATTCCCGCGCAGTTTGGGAGGGTGGGAACAAACCCAGCTCCAAAAGAACAGCAGGACAGACTTACTTGAACCGAGCTGACACTTCATCAGCAGCTTTCTGGTACTGCTCTGTGGTGACCTTGTAGAACTGGGCACTCTGGAGAGAAAACAACACACATTTCAGACAGATCACTCACAAGTGTCCTGGTATCTGCAAATAAAGCTGATTTGGGTACTTTATCCATTTAAGTTGCTGAAAAAAACCTCAAAACTTGGCCATAAAATGAGGCGTCCCACAAAAATTCAGAGATTGCTTTGTAAATGAGTGTGCCTGGAAGGTTACGGAGGAGAGGAAACTCTAAAGAGACACAGGGTGGGAATTCCCTATTTTTAGCACAAGGAGGCTTTGAAACTTCCTTCATTAGAGAGAAAAATCCAAATACTGAGCCTTTACTTCTTTGCCTGTCCCTGTGTGTGCTCCTTACACCCCTTTCCCCATCTGCTTTACGGGTGATGCTCGAGTCCGAAGTCACACAATAAATGAACGATGGCTCCACGTTCCCTTTGATTCTTAAAAATCCCTCTGCAGGGAGTTACTGCAACATTCCAAACTTCCAGGTCGATTCCAACAGGGACTAATTGCAAGTTTGAAAACCAGGCAGCTTCACAACTTATTTTCGTCCCCCCTAAACCCAGGAATGGTTTTCAATCAGTTCTACCAAATCATTCCCTTGTGGAATGAAGGCAAGACAGGATCATCAAGCAACAGAACTTCTCTATGTGTAGGAAGCCCAAGGAGTTCCTGCCCTTTGGAAAAAAGGGGTAGGATATTCTGGAGGAACACAAGGACCATGTGAGGTCATGCAGGGAGAAAATGGGAAGGACAGAGGTCCAACCAGAACCATTGTCATGAAAGACAATAAACCAGGTTCCTATAAATGCCTCAGCAACAAAAGGAGGGCCAAGGAAAAGCTCCATCCTTAGCTGGATGTGGGGAAACAGTGACAAAGGCTTGGGAAAAAGCCAAAGGTCTCTCCCAGGAATTGTTTGGGGGTACCTGAGGGGCTCGACACAGCCCAGGGGTGGGCAGAGGGGCAAGAGGGTGATGGCCCCGGGGCTGTGCCAGTCAGGTGGGACAGGTGGGATAGTGGGGAAATTCCCTCCTGGAAAGGGTTGTTAAACATTGGAAGCATCTGCCCAGGGAGGGTTGGAGTGCCCNGGCTTTACGGGTGATGCTCACAGCCCTGTGGATGTGGCACGTGGGGACGTGGTCAGTGGTGGCCTCAGCAGGGCTGGGGGAACAGCTGGACTCGATGATCTCAGAAGTCTTTTCCAAGCTAAAGAACTCTCTGATCCTCTACCCAAAGACAAATCACAGCAATGTTGTGACTCTTCACATCTAAATAATATATACATGGCATTTTTCAAGGGGTTTTTATAGCCCTGGCACAGCTGGACCTTCAGCTGCAGTAATGAAAGCACCTGGCTGCACAGTGGGAGGAAGGAAGAAAAGTTAAAGCAGCTCAGAACTTCCCTGAAACCCAATTTTCTCTGCCTGGTGGTGCAAACGGGTCGTGGGGATGTGGAAAGGTTGTGGAAGAACCTTGTTCTGCAGCTTTGAGTCATCTGGAGCCCTGGGGAGTGGTGACATCAAACCCTTCTGAGTCCTCATCTTAACAACCCACGAGTTCATCCCACGGTTTCAAGTTATTGATGCCTCAATATTCATTGCCAGTCTTTAAAATATTTAATATATTTCAGGTTGGGACAGCTGGGGGGGTCACCTGGAGAAGAGAAGGGTCCAGGGACACCTGAGAGCCCCTGGCAGAGCCTGAAGGGGCTCCAGGAGAGCTGGAGAGGGACTGGGGACAAGGGCTGGAGGGACAGGACACAGGGAATGGCTTCCCAGGGCCAGAGGGAATGGGATATTGGGAAGGAATTCTTCCTTGGGAGGGGGGGGAGGGGCTGGGCTGGAATTCCCAGAGAAGCTGTGGATGCCACTGGATCCATCCCTGGGAGTGTCCAAGGCCAGGCTGGAACAACCTGGGACAGTGGGAGGTGTTGGGGTTGGAACTGGATGGGCTTTGAGGTCCCTTCCAACCCAAACCCTGCCATGGTTCCAACAGATGGCACGATGCAATCCATGGAAAATGTCACTCCAATTTTAATTGTGGATAAAGAAAGCTGTGTTATTTATTCAAGACATTGATGGATGGAAAAGCCATAAGGCTGCAGCGTTTTTAGGGAAAACCCAGTAAATGGAGAGATCACTCTTGTGTAAAAGTCAGAGCTGACACAGGAGCTGTGGTCACTGGGTCAGGAAACATGCCCTGAGCAACATTTATCTGTGCCAAACCACGTTAGGAGGAAGGCAGGTAGGAGAGCCCACCCCTGCAAAAACTCTGCATGACAGACCAAAAAAGGCAGAACTAATTAAAATAAAAAAATAAATAAATAAACATTTTCCCTTCCCATTTGAGGATTTCATTTTCCAAGGAAGGTCCTTCCTTGGGAACTGTAACCTTGAAAGGCACCACCATCCCTGAATAAAACTCCAGCTCCAGACACAGAGAAAATTGCATTGCAAGGCTGATGTTTTCCCCCAAATGATAATAAATTGGGCAAGAGCTGCTGCAGCCAAAGGTCAGGCCTGGACCTGGGAGAGCACAGAGCTCTGTCCCCCTCCTGCCTCCCACTCCCACTCCCAAGAGCTCCTTTCTCCTGGAATGCAGCTTTCCATGCATGGAACGGGGCAAGGGGGTCATTTATTATTCCATAAATCATCACTGGCCAGTGAGAAAAGGCAAATGAAATCCCACTCATGGCCAGCAATCCCAGTGAGATCCACGTGCAGCTTTCCCGGGATGTGGCTGGGATGGAAAGGGGTGGGAAGAGCCAGCTGGGATGATGAATGACTCTCCCACACCCAAGAACTCTCTTCTCCCAGAATCCAGGTTTCCACACATGGAACAGGGCTGAGAGGTCATTTAGGATTCCATAAATCATCACTGGCCAGTGAGAAAAGGCAAATGAAATCCAACTCATGGCCAGCAATGCCAGTGATCCCAACAAGAGCCACGTGCAGCTTTCCCAGGATGTAGCTGGGATGGAAAGGGGTGGGAAGAGCCAGTTGGGATGATGAATGACTCTCCCTCCCACACCGAAGAACTCCCTTCTCCCAGAATCCAGGTTTCCACGCACAGAACAGACAAGGGTTTACTTAAACTACCACTGGCCGGCGAGAAAAGGCAAATGAAATCCCACTCCCAGCAATCCCAGTGCGCAGCTTTCCCGGGATGCAGCTTTGGGATCCACAGGGATGGGATGAGGCAGCCGGGCCAGGGACTGGGATGATGAATGTCCCCCTCCATCACCCCCAGCCCCCTCCCACCCCCAACGTTCCCTGTAATCTTATTTAGGCAGCGATTTATCTTTCTTTGGCCGCGATCGATGGAGACGAACGCGACAGTTGTGAGGATCGATCGCAATTCGTTCTCGTTTTCAGGCGTTTCTGACACCAAGACAACACCCTGGGTGTGCTGCTGCTGCTGCCGCTGCTGCCTTCCCCCTGCAGCTCCAGAGCTCAGCTGAGCTGATCTCCATGCCACGAGGTTTTAATCCTCCAGGAGACTCAAGGGGTTGTTTGTTATCCCGGGTGAAGTGTGCTGTGTTTCTCGGCTCGGGTCTTTGCCGTTGAGAGTCACTCGGATTCTACTTCAGAGATAAAACTTTCTGTAATCCAGAGATGGAGTTTCATTCAGTAAGGCCTCCCTAATCCTCCAGATAAAAGGGTAATTGTCACTTCCCTAAATACTGAATAGAAGGGGTGCTATAACATCATTTCCCCAGTCTCCAGTGTCAGGGGTTTCGGTAGCCGAATTTTGGTATCGGGGGGGGGTTCCAGGGTGGTCTCTGTTGGGAGCTGCCAGAAGCTCCCCCTGTGCTGTGGAGCCAAGGACAGCCAGGGCCAGGAGGGACCTCCTGCTGGTGGCCAAAGTGGAGCCAAGTGAGAATCCCAGTGGCAGCTCTGGGATCCCAGAGGGAAGAATTGGGGAGTGTGGGGCAGTTGGGAATTGCAGCCATGGGAGAACAAGGCAGAGCCCAAGGTGGGAGCAGGAGGAGGAGAAGGAGGGAGCCCACGGGAGCAGGAAAGGGGGAAGGACTGAAAGCTGTGCCCCCCCTGCAGCCCCTGGAGATCCCTCGGGGGGCACAGACCCCCCTGCACCCCACGGGTGACCC
>VXAU01002529.1:40171-58347 GCA_013399695.1 Formicarius rufipectus
GGAGGGAGGGAGGGGTGGGAGGAGAGGGGGGTTCTTGGGACTGATTCTTTTTAGTTTTAGTGCTTTCAGGTTTAGTTCTTCTCTTGTCAGCAATAAATGTCAGTATTTATCCCCTCTGAGTTTGCTTTGCCATTATCTCTCAGTTGTGTTTTGCCTTTTCTCCATTTTTCCCTTTCCCTCTGGGAAGGGGGCAGGGCCTGGAGGTTTGGGGGGACACCGGGTGAAAACCACCCCACACCCAGATAAATACACACGTGTTATGCCCATACTCTTGGAAGTGCCCAAGACCAGGTTGGAGCAACCCAGGACATTGGAAGATGTCCCTGCCCAGGGCAGGGGGTGGCACTGGATGATGTTTAAGGTGCCCAGAACCCAAACCACGCTGTGGTAACACCATCCCTCCATTCTGCACAGTCACAGACCGATGAACACAAAGCAGAGGGAGAAACCTGCAGGCCAATTCTCAGCTCAGCAACAGTGGCAAACTCACAGTGTGGAGCTCTGGATGAGGCCTGTGGATCCAGCAGAGATGCCAAAGGCAGATGCTTCCTGCCCAGAGCGCGACAGGGGAGTGGGGAGGAAGGAGGGGAGAGGGCAGAAGTGCCAGAGCACTCAGCTGTGCCCCAAGCCCCAGCGGGCACAGCCCAGCTCTGGCTCTGACACCCCACATCCACATGTTCCACACACAGACTCCAAGGGTGTTTTAAACTAAGTAAGTCGCTAAAATGCAGCAAATATTACAACCAAATTCTTTTGTCTCTTTGACTGGGGCCATTGGGCACCTGCATTGGGAAAGGGTCTCCACTTCCAGAATGGCACCTTCCTCTCTTGAAAGTCTTCTCTGTTGTTGTGGAAGATGCTGCAGGGCTGGAGCCCCTCTGCTCTGGAGCCAGGCTGGGACAGCTGGGGGGGCACCTGGAGAGGAGAAGGGTCCAGGGACACCTGAGAGCCCCTGGCAGAGCCTGAAGGGGCTCCAGGAGAGCTGGAGAGGGACTGGGGACAAGGGCTGGAGGGACAGGACACAGGGAATGGCTTCCCAGGGCCAGAGAGAATGGGATATTGGGAAGGAATTCTTCCTTGGGAGGGGCTGGGCTGGGATTCCCAGAGGAGCTGTGGCTGCCCCTGGATCCATCCCTGGGAGTGTCCCAGGCCAGGCTGGAGCACCCTGGGACAGTGGGAGGTGTCCCATGACAGAGGGTGGAATGGGATGCTCTTTAACATCCCTTCCAACCCAAACCATTCCAGAGGTTTTGGCTCAAAGAGAACACACGTGTTGCAAAAAAGTGGCGCCTGTTTCAGGGGAACCTTCAAGCCAGGGAACTGAGAGAAACCCACACTGGCCTTGTGGAAGAGAAATCCAAGGGAGCCTCAATTTTAATTTAAAATCTATCCACTTTGCCCTGACACATACACAGAGCCACAGAAAATACAAATAATGCCATAATTCAGGTCGAGAAAGACGAGATGCGACCCTGGGCCAAAGTATTTTCACCTTGTTTGCCCCTGAAATCATCTTCCCTGAACACAAGTGAGAGCAGAAGCTTCTTAAGGAACATATTAGGAATGAGAGAAGAATCATTTCACTTGACAGCTCTGATTTCAAAGGTCTGTGTAAGAAAATAAATTCCTCCAGCCCCTCTGGAGGTGACTGTTTTGTCTGCACGGGGGACCTCAAAGCACCAGGACGTGTTTTACTCTCTGCTGAAAATCTTCAGATTTTCAGCCAGGCAAAGTTCTGAAAGCTCTCGTGTCATCCAGGCTGATGAAAGATTATCAAAAGAAGCAGGAGAACTTGAGATCCCTCATTTAATTTCACCAGAGACACATCACCTACATGCACTATTTTATTAAAAACGTGGTGAAAGGGTTTTTCCTGCAGAAACACCACGACTTTGGCATTGAATTTTTCCCTTTCAAGCCCTTTGGCTCCGAAATGCCCCGAACAGATTCACTGTGAGAGCAACACTCGTGCAATCTATTTAATTTTAATTTTTTTTCTTTTTTTTTTTTTTTAATTAAATTTAAGAGTGATGCAGTTAACAGTTGATTTGACAAAGAGAAAAGAGGTTTGACATCCACTGAAAAGAAGGAGAGCTGCCCTTTGCTTCCAGTTGGTGCTGGGAAAGACAAAACTGAGCCCAGCTTGACGTCGGCTCGGCTCAGCACCTGCTCCACCCACCAAAGGCACGAAGGGCTGGGGCTCTTTGGGCACCTCTGAGAGCCAGGGGAGAACTTTTAATTTAAAGACTTCCTTCTGCTTCTCATCCTCTCCCACAGAAGGACTCAAAGCACGGGCAGCAAAGCTCATCCCGGTCCCTGAATGGCAAATTGGGAAGTTTTCTTTGCCTCTTTTCGAGCCATTTCTGCTGCAGTTCAGCTCTTTATTTTCATTTTTTTTCCCTCTCCCTTAATTGTATTTCTGGCCATTTCATCTCGGTGTCTTTAACAGTCTCAGCTGAGGGGAAATAGGAAGCATTTTGTTTTAATAAATCTGTTGACAAACAGCCTGGGGTCCGTGTGGCCTCACGAGAGGAGATTTCCAAAGCCAAAAGGAAACTGTGTCACCAATTTCATCCAAATTCACGACTGGTTATTCCGAGCTCTGTCCAACCTGGCCTTGGACACTCCCTGGGATGGATCCAGGGGCAGCCACAGCTCCTCTGGGAATCCCAGCCCAGCCCCTCCCAAGGAAGAATTCCTTCCCAATATCCCATTCCCTCTGGCCCTGGGAAGCCATTCCCTGTGTCCTGTCCCTCCAGCCCTTGTCCCCAGCCCCTCTCCAGCTCTCCTGGAGCCCCTTCAGGAGAGCCAGGGGCTCTCAGGTGTCCCTGGACCCTTCTCCTCTCCAGGTGACCCCCCAGCTGTCCCAGCCTGGCTCCAGAGCAGAGGGGCTCCAGCCCTGCAGCATCTCCAGGGCTCCTCTGGACCAGATAAAGTGGCAGAAGGAATAAACTTCCAACATCCAGTCATGTTTCATCTGTGAAACTGCCACTAAAAGCACAGGGTGATCAGGGAGAGGAGGAATTAGGGAAGAAGAAATACCAAAGGGAGAGTAAGACCATCTACTGTTCTGTGCATCCACCCCAATTCCAAATTATATTAAATTACAGCTTTATAAACATGACCATTTTTATGACATTTTAATTTGACTTGAAAACCCCTATTTGTCTCTGAATTGACTTTAATAAGCTATGGAAGACCAAGCATATAACATCACCCAGATTCCCAATAATCCTGCATCTTCATCATGCCTCCAGATGATAAATGGCTGAAGTAATCCCTCCTGAAGTGTCATCAGATCAGGCCTTTGCTTGGGTTTTGAGATAAGTTGCTTTTTATACAAGTTATGACTCCTCTCATTTGATCCACCTGCTCCAGGCAGTCAACTCTTGCAGCTCTTGAGTCCAGAGATGAAACTAAGGATGCCCAATTCCCCCTCCAGGGAACCTGAAGAACACTTAGGACTCCTCCTCTTGTTTTCACATCCTGTCATGAGGTCCCTTCTGAAGGAAGGGCCTGATGTCCTGGTTGGGACTGGATGGACCAGCAGCTTCTCCGTCCCTAACAAGGCACTCAGCTTCCATGGGAATGATGCCAATGGAGCATCTTTCCACCAAGGAATGGTTGGTGCCCAAAGCCAGGCAGCTTTCCTGCTCTGAGCTCCAGCATCAGAGGTACCTTCAGAGAAGGAGCCACAGATCCCTCCTGAGGGACTCTGACCACGTTAACACGGGTGCTCAGGACAGCTCAGAAACACAGCCTGAAGCTGCAGGGACACATCAGGGCTGAGCTTTGGCAGCAGAGGAGAACCTTCCACATGCTGCAGGAAGTGGGGAAAGTGGTTGCAAGGCAGGGAGAGAGGACTAAAGCTGGAAGAGAGACCCCCAGTTGAAAAGAAGGTGAGGTGGCAGTCTGGGATCCTGTGCTGAGCCTACAGAGGACACCCAGAGAAGGGGGTTAAGGCTGAGACCAATCATCAGGATCTCGGTGGAGTTTGCTCAGAGCTCTGTAATTCCTACACTGCCTTAAATTCCAGTGCAATTCCCTCTCTTCTGCCTTTACAAAACCTGGAAGAACCCTGGTTTGGACCAGCCTGTCCCTCTGACAGAAGAGATGCGTGAACTGCCATGGACTGCAGGGGCACTTTGGACAGGCAGCGTCACCAGGACCCTGTTTCTACAGAGGGCTAACAAAGCAAACAGGTCCCCAAAGCTGCTGAAGATTGGGAGAGACAGTGCTAAGACCCACTTAGAAAAGCCCTGGGCTGGTGGAGGATGTCCTTGCCCATGGCAGAGTGGTGGAACTGGATGATCTTTAAGGTCCCTTCCAAACCAAACCAACCCATGAAACAAATCCTCTGAGGGACGTTCTGTGAGGAGACAACTCACTTCCCATCTTTTTCCTGTTGGATTCCATGGCTCGTGTGGTTGTCACAGGCATCCAATGTGCAGCAAGTGGGGCAGAATCCCTCAGCTCTCAGCAGAAAACGGGGCAAACTGTGTGTTCTTTGACCTTTCCATCCCAATTTCCAATCCTGCTTTTCAGGCACCGCTCACTAACGCCTTTAACTCCAACTCTTAATGCCTCTGAAGTTGCTCCCCAGCTATGCTTCACTTCCCTCTTCTGCCCTGCTAGAACATCGATCTCTAATTTGTTAACACTCTCAGCTGCCAGAGAAAATGAAAAACCTTTGTGAAAAGGACAAATCTATTCCAGGTTCTTAGAGCCCTTCAGCCAAGCAGCTAATCTGCATGTAATTGGAGCACTGTTGTTAATCCAAACGTGCTCAGTCCCAGAGGTGCACATGCCAGGGTTGTGTTCAGGCTGGGTTTCTGTGCACAGCTGCACTGGTGTCTCCTGCTGGAGACAAGGGGCCTTCTGGAAATGATTCCCATTTCCAACCTGCCTTCTCAGCCTCACCCCTTTCCCTCTGCTCCTGCTTCCCTTATTTCCCTATTTTCCCTCTGCTCCTGCTTCCCTTATTTCCCTATTTTCCATGTGCTCCTGCTTCCCTTATTTCCCTACTTTCCCTCTTTTTCCTGCTTCCTGGCAGCTGAGCCAGTCCAAATCCATGTTATCCATGGGTTTGAGTGGACTCCTTTCCTTTCCTTTTCCCAGCCTGGTCCCATCCCTGCCCATCCCTCCCGACTCTCCCCATCCCTGGGAGTGTCCCAGGCCAGGCTGGAGCATCCTGGGACAGTGGGAGGTGAGGGATGAGATCATTTTTAATGTCCCTTCCAACCCAAACCACTCTGGGATTCCATGATTCCATGATTCCATGGACAAGTGAAATCCATGACCAGCCTGGCACCTGAGTTGGCACAGAGCCACCATCATCTGCAGTGCCTTCAAAAACACCTCTGGGCATCAAACACCAGAAATATTCTGCATTCTTGCCTCAGTCTGGGGGACAAGGAGTGTCTTTGGGCTTTATTTGGTCCAGGTATGAGCAATAAATAGATAAATAATAAAGATATAAACAATAATATTTGAAAAGAACCTTTGAACTCAATGAAAGAGGCACCAGATATTAAAAATAGTAAATCTGATGAGGGTAGGGCATTTCAAACAACTGTAATTATTTCCTGGGGATTCAGACATATGTTTGAACTCCCCTGCTGTGGTTCACTTGAATTTGTTTCCTCATTAGCACAGCCCCAGTTTGGGGTTTCCCTGGGCAAAAATCCCTATGGATTATGGGATTATGGCCCTCAAAGGGTTAAACTGCCTGACATGGGTTTGGGGGAGGAGGCGAGAAAATAAAGACTTCCCAAGTGGCAGGAGAGTTTCTCCTCACTTCAAACACGGGATTACCTTCCCATATTTCAGAAGGAAAAGCCCTTTTGGAGGCTCAGCCACGTGCAGGTGCCCAGAAGTGTCTCCAGGGAAGGGGTCTGGGTGCTTTGGGATCCCAAGGGTGACACGGGGACACTGTCCCTGCTCCTGGAGGAGCTGGAGCTGCTCCAATCCAGCACTTCTGTCCCCTCTGCCCCTCCTGGTGCCAACTGGGGCAGCACCACCAGAGCAACGAGGAGCCCTCCCACCCATCCCACACCCCTTTCACTTCTGTTCCCACACCCCAAACCCATGGACAGGGTGGAAAAGGGGGAAATGGGAATAAACAAAGGGAAGGAGCATCAACCTCGGATGTTTCAGTGGGAAAAAGGAAAGTTATTTTCCCAGGAAGGATCTCACAAATGCAGAAACTCCATGCCAACTATTCCAGCCCTTCTGCAGGAACAGGGAGTCAGGGATTTTTAAGGAAAGTGAGTGCTGCTTTCCAGTGTTGACCCCCTCCAGGATTCCTTCCCAAACCTCAGCCCTGGGAGGGAAGTTGTGGGAGGAGGAAACAGCAAAAGCTGCTTATTCATCCACTCCCCATATGGCAGAGCAGTTTGCCATATCCTACACAACATGGCAAACACTGGGTTTAGCACTCAAAGGACAAATTCCTTCAGTTTGTTCTGTTTTGTTTCATTAAAAATTCTCCCTCATGATCCTTTTCTTTGCTCCTTAAGGAGGGGAAGGGGAAAAGGGAGGATGAAGTTCCACACCAAGGCAGATGCAGACACGGTCACTGAGGAGGGGGAGGCTGAAAGGCTCATTTTGGACTCATTTGTAGCCAGAAAAGTCAGTGGTGCTGGATGAAAGACCTGCTTGACCTCGCTGGGATCCTGCTGTGGGACACCCAGCCCACAGGACAGACACTCACTCCTGTTCCTCACAGACAGGCAGGTTCCACTCCCTGCCATTCCCAGTCCTTCCATCAGGCAAGGAAGCAATGGGAGAGGAAAAGCACTATCCAGTTCTCCCTGGGATTCCCATCAGACAAAGAAGCAATGGGAAAGAAAAAGTGTTATCCAGTTCTCCCTGTGGTTCCCAGTCCTTCCATCAGACAAGGAAAGCAATGGCAGAAGAAAAGCACTATTCACTTCTCCCTGGAATTCCCAGTCGTTCCATCAGACCAGGAAAACAATGGCAGGGGAAAAGTGTTATCCAATCTTCCCTGGGATTCCCAGTCCTTCCATCAGACCAGGAACTGTCCAGTGCTCCTCACACGATTTCAACTGTGGGAATGAAGAGGAGGGAGCTGTTTCCCCACGTTCTTGGGTTTCAGTGTGTTGGAATCACAGATGGTTTGGGTCGGAAGGGACCTTAAAGCCCATCCAGTCCCACCCTCACCATGGGCAGGGACACTTCCCACCATCCCAGGGTGCTCCAGCCTGGCCTTGAACACTCCCAGGGATCCAGGGGCAGCCACAGCTCCTCTGGGAACCTGTGCCAGGCTCTGCCCACCCTCCCAGTGCAGAAACTCCCACCAAAGTTGACCCCCATTTATGTCCATTTTCCTTCCCATTAAATGAACAAGAGGCAAATGTGTCCAGACCTCCAAAGCACCACGAGTCGAGTGGCTTGAACACAAACTGAAACACTCAGAGTGAAATAAAGATCAGTGATGGGCATTTATCATGGGACTGGGAGCAAATTCCTCTTCTGGAAGGACAGCAGCAGGTCAGGAGGTGTTGGGATTCAGAGTGATGATCATTGTGGAATTGAGGAAAAGTTAAAAAAAAAATACAGCCGAAGCAGAGAGAATTTAAAAGCTGCAGGAGCAGAAATGGGGTTTGGAAAGAAATCAGCTTTACAAACCCACGTGATACTTGGATAAACACAAAGCACTGTATAAACAGCCAATTCCTTGGGCAGTAAGTCCCCCAGAAACTTTCAAAATCTACAAGAGTCTGAATTTTAGAGGTTTTTTCAATTTCCAATCAAAGCCTGTTCCACCTCTCCAGGTACCTCTGCATAAAGCAGACAGTGCAACTGCACCTCACAAAAACGCCTTGCCCTCACCTGAGGAAATGTCAGTGCCAAAATTCTGTAGGAAACAACACTGGGGCATCCTATAGGCAAAGAAGGACACTTGAAGGAGGGTTTAAAACAGTACCTTCCACCAGAAAGCATAAGTAAAATACAGCAGTGTCCTGGTTTTAGCAGCCAGGACCAGTTTGGCACTGGGTGGGGGTGGATTCTAAACCCTCTGTGCCATTGAACTGCCCACCATGGACCATTGGCAGCAGCTGCCCAGGGCACACCCCACCCCTCAGGGGACAAAATGGGTATTTAGGAACTCCTGTGAGACAAGGAAGTCTTCCTGCCTCCACACCCACCTGAGGGGTCATGTCTGCTCAGGGGCCATCAGGGATGCCCCAAATATGCCCTGATTGACCTCCCAGAGTAAATCCCCCCTTGGGAAACTCCTCACCCTGGGGCAGGGACTGGGCGTTCCCAGCTGAGCCCAAGCAGAGAGAAGTTGGGGTTTTGGGACTGGGATCTCTGGTCAGACCCAGAGGAGGAGCAGAGCCTCGACAGGACTGGCACTGCCACCAGACTGCCACCAGCATTGTCACCAGCAGGTTTCTTGTTTTCTTTTTACTTTGAACTCAGGTGCCCACGTGGTGCTCAGCACAGGGCTTGGTGAGCTCCATCCTGCTCGTGCCCCCCTGGGCTGGGCTGCACATCTGGTGTTTCTGTGGCACAAAGGAATTTTCCTTCTGTCTCAGTGTATTTTGTGATCTTTTATTCAATTGTTCTTCTGCCTTGCCATCCCGTTCTGAGTTGGATTCATTTCTGCTGCCGGTTTAACTCTAAACCAGCACAAGCAGGAAAAGAGGAGGGAAAACAGCAAGTCAGTTCTGGTCAGTGATACAAGAAAAATGTCAAAACCCAAGAGACACTCAGGAAAAAAAAGAGTTGTGAGAATGGTGATGGGTTTGGGAGAGATCCTAATGGAGGCAAAACACAGGGAGAGAACTCCAACCATGACTCTGTTACAGGAAGCACAGCGTTTCTGAAAAGCCCTGGGTGATGACACCAACCCTGGGAACAACAGCAGGAGCACCTGGAGCTGCTGGAGAGGCCAGAGGAGCCCTGGAGATGCTGCAGGGCTGGAGCCCCTCTGCTCTGGAGCCAGGCTGGGACAGCTGGGGGGTCACCTGGAGAGGAGAAGGCTCCAGGGACACCTGAGAGCCCCTGGCAGAGCCTGAAGGGGCTCCAGGAGAGCTGGAGAGGGACTGGGGACAAGGGCTGGAGGGACAGGACACAGGGAATGGCTTCCCAGGGCCAGAGGGAATGGGATATTGGGAAGGAATTCTCCTCGGGAGGCCCCTGGATCCCTGGGAGTGTCCCAGGTCAGGCTGGAGCACCCTGGGATGGTGGGAGGTGTCCCTGCCCATGGCACAGGGTGGGAATGTCTGATCTTTAAGGTCCTTCCAACCCGAACTATTCTGCAATTCCAAGCACATCCCAGCTCCAGGACTCTCAGTTATCAGTTTCCATCCACAATTCCATCATCCCCCACATCTCCTGCAACTTCTTTCCAAACAGGAACTCACCTTCCTCCCCCAATCTACAACTCCCAGCAATCAAACCCCCTGCACACAGAGGAGCAATAAAGGGCTGCAACAGCCTGGATGGAACCCAGGCTTACACAGTCCAAGGCCTCAGGAGTTTTCCTGCCCAAGGGGAAAAAACCCTGGCATATGAATTCTCACACTTGGGTTTGTTCTCCAGAAAGACACAGGAACAGAATGGAAAAAAAAAAAAAATCTATAAGCAAACAGTTAGAGAAACATCAATACCTCCTGTTCAGCGTGGAGCAGCTCCTGATTTTGTTATTAAGCAGCATTTCAGCTCTGCTATTGACTGGAAATGTGATAGTGAAAGATGAGCCCCAGCCAGGGATTTTTCAGGGGAAACATGAAATTCTCACACACTCTTGGCACCCTCAGGGGGGGAAGACATCCTGGGAGAGGTGGGTGTTTAATGATAAACATCTCAGCTACGCAGACATACATGGTAAATAAAGGATTATGAGCAGAAGGGCTGCAGGGCAACTGGTGAGGATAATGAGGGTGGCTCAGCGGGGAGGTTTTCACCCGGTGTCCCCCCAGACCTCCAGGCCCCCCTATCCCAGAGGGAAAGGGAAAGGAGAAAAGGCAAAAAACAGCTGAGAGATGATGGCAAAGCAAACTCAGAGGGGCTAAATACTGACATTCATCACTGACAAGAGAAGAACTAAAACTAAAAGTAAGAAAACTAAAAAGGAAGAAATAAATGAGCCTTAAGAACCCCTTTCTCCCCCCACTGCTCCCTCTTCCCAGCAGTTCCAGGGAGCAGGGAATGGGGGTTTGCACTTGTTGGTTCTGCCCTTGCTCTTGTGCTGGGGGTCACCCCATGGGCTGCAGGGGGGTCTGTGCCCCCCGAGGGATCTCCAGGGGCTGCAGGGGGGGGACAGCTTTCAGTCCTTCCCCCTTTCCTGCTCCCGTGGGCTCCCTCCTTCTCCTCCTCCTGCTCCCACCTTGGGCTCTGCCTTGTTCTCCCATGGCTGCAATTCCCAACTGCCCCACACTCCCCAATTCTTCACTCTGGGATCCCAGAGCTGCCACTGGGATTCTCACTTGGCTCCACTTTGGCCACCAGCAGGAGGTCCCTCCTGGCCCTGGCTGTCCTTGGCTCCACAGCACAGGGGGAGCTTCTGGCAGCTCCCAACAGAGACCACCCTGGAACCCCCCCTGATACTAAAATTCAGCCACAGAAATCCATGACAAGTTGCTGGGACCTGAGCAGCTAAAGAAGGCTCTGGAGCCTCAGAGGAGCTCCTGAGTGCTGCTGTTGGTCACCAACAGGCACGGGGAAGCTGCAGCTCAGCTCCTGTGCTGAGCACTGCAGAGCACCGTGGGCCACTCTAAGCCTGGGAGAGAAAAAGGGAGAGATCATTAAGTTCTAATTTCCCCACACAATTGGGATAAGCATTTCCTCCCAACAGGATTAGGGTGATACAAGCTCACTGAATAAAGCTGCTCAGCAGTGAGGGTGGCACTTTAGTGTCGAGCAAATTTGATTTCCCTGCAAATCCTGACACATCATAATAGCAAAATCCTATTTACTGTGGCAAGCAGGATGGATAATACCATTTAACACCTGGGAGAGGATGTGCCATCAGCTCAGAGCTTTGTGCTCCGTGGGCTCATCTTACCTTAAGGTTAATGCTCCTTGACAGCCTACATGGGAAGGAGAATCCCCAAATTAAGTGCTGAACTCAGGATTTGCAAATCCTTCTCCAGCATTTAAGGCATGGGGAAAAAAAGAAATCCAGCTGCAGAGAAGTGTGTCCCATTCCCTGAAGTGACTGTCTGTGTTCTGGGGCTCAGAACCAGCAGCAAGCCCTGGGGGGAGAGGAATGTCCTGCACAGAGGCCACTCCAGCCCCAGGGCCACGTGGAGATTGTGGGATGGACAAAGAATTCCCAGGGAAGTAACTGGAATCCTGTTAAACCTGGACCCAACGTAATGCTGAGACCTCCAAATGCCAACAGATCTACAGGATCATGGAATCGTTTGGGTTGGGAAAGACAAACCTGTATCCAGAATGTCCTGGGTTTCTGTAGCTGAATTTTGGTATCGGGGGGGGTTCCAGGGTGGTCTCTGTTGGGAGCTGCCAGAAGCTTCCCCTGTGCTGTGGAGCCAAGGACAGCCAGGGCCAGGAGGGACCTCCTGCTGGTGGCCAAAGTGGAGCCAAGTGAGAATCCCAGTGGCAGCTCTGGGATCCCAGAGTGAAGAATTGGGGAGTGTGGGGCAGTTGGGAATTGCAGCCATGGGAGAACAAGGCAGAGCCCAAGGTGGGAGCAGGAGGAGGAGAAGGAGGGAGCCCACGGGAGCAGGAAAGGGGGAAGGACTGAAAGCTGTGCCCCCCCTGCAGCCCATGGGGTGACCCCCAGCACAAGAGCAAGGGCAGAACCAACAAGTGCAAACCCCCATTCCCTGCTCCCTGGAACTGCTGGGAAGAGGGAGCAGTGGGGGGAGAAAGGGGTTCTTAAGACTCATTTATTCCTTACTTTTTAGTTTTAATTCTTGTTAGCAATAAATGTCAGTATTTAGCTCCTCTGAGTTTGCTTTGCCATCATCTCTCAGCTGGTTTTTGCCTTTTCTCCTTTTCCTTTCCCTCTGGGAAAGGGGGGCCTGGAGTTTTGGGGGCACACCGGGTGAAAACCACCACATCCAGTCAGCTCACAACACCCAACAACCAAGAGCTCATGTCCCATCCCTGCCCCAGAAACACTGGCACAGCTGCTGGGGGAATTTCTGGGGTTTTGGGGAAGTATCAGATGGTTTTTAGCCCAGAACCCAAATTTCTGAGCAGCTTTTCCCCTGGAGAGGGGCAGTGTGGATGTCTCAGCACCGCAGCTCTCCCTGGTGCCCCGTTATGGGGTCCAAGGCTGAGCCCCTTCCCTCCCCCACGGAGATATTTCCTAATTGACAGACTTCACCTGGCACGGAATGTGGATCATTTCCTCCACAAGGAGCACGCTGGGCTGACACTAAGCTGTGCTGTTGTCACCTCCCTTGATTACCCACGTCTGCATTGTTTTTCCAGCAGCCCTGGCAGAGCACAAATCTGGGGCTCCTAATTGAAAAAGCCAAGTAATCAAAGAGCCAATTAATCATCACGATGAGCTCCGACACTCGATGATGCAAGAGACAGAAATACCACACAGGCACAACTGGAGGGGTTTTAAAGTGTGCTTATTTGCTGCACGGATGATGGGAGAGTGGAATTTGCATTCTGGGTCACAGGTGACAGACTCTCACTGCACATTCCCCCATCCTCACGTTACTGAGCCCCACTTGGGCTCCCACCACCCCTCCCGTTCTGCTCCTGCCTCTGCTCAACACCTCTCACCCTGCTCCTTCCACTGAAACCAGGGCAAGTTGAGGGACAAATAATCAGCCTGTTATGGTGCTGTGGGATTTCCTCATCTCCTGGTTCTCCCAAACCTTCCTTTCCCTCCCCAACCCGGATGCTGACGGTGAACCTGCAGCTCCAGCCGTGGTGGGTGGGATCGCAGGAGCCACGACCCCTCTGCTTCGCCAGGATGTCACTCTGTCATCTCCACACCTCTCACCAAGATCCTGCTCACATCTGGAGCACAGAGTTCACCTCCATCCACAGCTGGAACAACCCTTTTTTGGGTAGGAGATTGATGCACACACACTGACACCAAACCTGATAA
This sequence comes from Formicarius rufipectus, assembly GCA_013399695.1. Taxonomy (NCBI): domain Eukaryota; kingdom Metazoa; phylum Chordata; class Aves; order Passeriformes; family Formicariidae; genus Formicarius; species Formicarius rufipectus. The sequence goes on from VXAU01002529.1 coordinate 53,244, forward strand.
CAACTCGGCAAAGCAGAGGCTTTTGAGCTTACAAAGTCAGAATGGAAAGGCAAAGCTTGATGGCACCAAAACTGCACTCTGGAGACACAGCAAACACCACCCAGGGCATCAAAGAGGGAGTTCAGAACCTCCTGCTGGACTCCTGGAGGATTCCAAGCCCAAGAAGATGAGGCAGAGCTCACTATTTCACAGCAGTGGGGGTGACTCTCCAGTAGAACTCAAATTATTTAAAGGTCCTTATTCCCTTTGCACACCACGAGGAGACAATTTATCCACATTAAAACACGATTCCACACTGGAAGTCTTCACTTCTCAGGAGCAAGAGAAGGCACTGCATCAGCAACCCACTTGAACATTTAAAATAACTCAGAATAAAACTTTATTTGCTTCACAGCCCCTTCAAAAGGTGACAGAAAAAGCTGTCTGAGATCCCTGGTTATCACACATCCTTTGCCAGGAGTTACTCCAGGTTTACTTACACCATAAATTACCAGCACCCTAAAAGACACCAGTTTGGCTGAGACCCTGCAGGTGCTTTCCCCACCCCAAAAACCCAGACAGTTATTTAAGAAGGAAGATGTTCTGTGGGTTTTGTTGTGTAGGATCTTAATCTGTACCTGTTTAAATAATGCACTGATTCCCAATCATTAAACTAATTTCCCCTCATCCTTTCAAACTCCTTCTCATTGCCAGGAACATGGACTTCATTAATGTCATCTTCAAAAAGGCAGGACAGAACACTGAGATGGCATCAGATAGACCCTCTACTTAAAATATTCATTAAGACCAATTATACCCACTGATAATTCATGCAACATTTTCCTCTTCCTAATCCACAAAAACAAGGGGTTTTCTCCCAGCCTGCTGAGCTGCACAAAGGATTTTGCATCTCGTTAGGCTTTTTCAAAACTACCTCAAAAAAGAAATATCCAAATTAATCAAGAACAGATAAGCTGAGGAGGAAGGCAGAGGGGTACAGGAGGCAAATGTATTCAGGCTGGAGGTGACAACCAGCCTGGGAGCTCCAAACTCCAGACAGCAGTAATTATCCCAAATTAAGATCCTGTAAAATAACAGCCCATAAAGGAGAGGAGTGCTAACAGCAAGATGTGAGAGCACAGCCCCCAGCCCACCAAGGTGGTCTGGGCAGTTGAGCTTCAAGTATACTGTGAGAAAGAGGCACAGAAATGCTTTTGAAACGTGGTGTAAACTTGGAGCGAACACTAAACTCTCCACACACTGATGGCTTTTGGAGGAACCACCGACCCAAGGGAAGCAGAAATTCCCTCTGTCCTTTCACACTTTTGAAGACCAGTTGGTGACCCTTCTTCACTTACAGTGGCCCTTCATCAGCGTTGGCATAAAACAGCCTCATTATCTTATTTGTCTGTATTAATTCCTGTGGCAGGTGAGGTCTCACTGCCCCCGTGAGAACTCGGTGAGCCAAGAGAACAACCCTCTCACCATCAAACCTTCCATCTTGGCAATATCAACCCACAAATGAGCAGCTCACACCAAAAAAAACTCCTCTGGCCACCGTTTTCATCTTTATCTCCTTAAAAAAAAAGGCATCTTGTGTAACAGCAAAACACAACCAGGAGGAAAAGTGGACAAAAAACACTCTTCAGGAAAGGGGAGAGAAAAAGGCTTTACCCTCTCCTCCAGCCGAGCCAGCTGCTCCTTGTAGTAGGCATCGTGTTTCCTCAGCTCCTTGTCCTTCTCCTCCAGCTGCCTGGCCTGCAAAGAGACATTGAACGTTACAAGTCCATCAGAAATTTTTGGCTGCTGGGCTCTTCCCTCCCCTCCTCAACAGCTGAGCCAGAGTTTGTCCAAAGGGAGATGGAAACGCCGCGGAAACGGGACCAAACGCACCGTGCCGGGATCGGGGCGGGGGTTAATTGTTTCATTGGAATGAGGTTGATTGTTTCATTGGAATTAACCTGCTCATCTTCATTCTCAAGATGTGGATGGTTGGAAAGAACCCAGGCCTTGCAATATCTGCCTAAAAGTACCTCCAAATCTGTCCTTTTTAATTGGTAATCACTGTTCTGGAAACTCCTGGAGTGAGTGAAGTATCGGCGAAGTGGGAATATTCCACCACTGGCTCACTCCCGTGTCCAGGAATTCCAGATAATCCAGGATAATTCTGGACATTTATATTTTCAGCACCAACGTGGCTTGAGTGCTCATTTAAAATGTGGCATGTGACACGTTTTGGCTTTTCCTCTGTAGGATTTCCCACTGTGCTGCACTAAGGACACTCCTTAAGGATTATAAAACACATCAAAACCCCCAGACGTGCACACAGGAAACCATGCAAAGCTTGAAGTTCTCCACTGAAAATACCCAAGAAGTGTTTTTTTTACAAGGTTTGAAGGATTTAAATTATCAAGACAAATCCATCCTGGGCCCATAATTAATAATTAAATGTCTTTAGTGACAAATAATTCTCACTACCACATGTTGTGCTACCCTTGTGCAGACACAGGACTTCATTGTCTTTGTCAAGATTAGGGGTTTGGAGGGGTTTTTTTTTTGCAAATAACCAAAGAAAACAATGAAAACTTTGCATTTTTGGTTGTTCCTTCCTTATGTGCTTACCTTTATTTCTATGTCCTGAAGCATGTAAAAAAAAATAAAATTCAAATTAAATTATGTCACGGTGAATACAAAGAATGGAAAGGAAAAATCCCAACCAAACACGTGCATGTCATTGTATCTGTCATCCAGAAAACCACAGAAAACCACTTGGAAATCACTGGGGGTTTTTAATGCAACTTCAGTAAAATTACCCTAAAATGCACAGCCAAATTTTATCATTTAATTTGAATTTTTCCTTGGAGGAACCAAACTTTGTCCAAACCAAACCAACCACCCCACATTCATCAGTGTGATGATCCAGCCCTGTCCCACCACCAATTAACTCAGTCCTGCCTCACTAATTACAGCTTTTCCAGAGCTGGCCACACTAAACACTCCACAGCCGAAGTCCCACGTTTGGTATCCATCATGGTTTGCTTCTCCTCACAGATGATCCCTGAGGACCTCCCAAGTCTCCTGGTTATGGAACAGCTGCAGGTTGTGCCTACTAAAACCACCCTGTCCCAAATACAGATCCATGGAAGGGTTTTGGGTTGGAGGGGACCTTAAAGAGCATCCCACCCCACCCCCTGCCATGGGCAGGGACACCTCCCACCAGCCCAGGGATCCAACCTGGCCTTGGACACTCCCAGGGATCCAGGGGCAGCCACAGCTTCTCTGCCCAACCTGGGCCAGACTACTGAACACTCCCTATCTCCAATTCCATATCTGACAAACCACTGTGAGGCACCTTCATGGTCCCCACCCACACGTTATTTTGTGTCCAGCATGGTCTCCAAAACATCCCCAATCTCCAGAACATTCCTCTGGTGTGGAGGGAGTTCAAAGGAGCAGTGGCAAAGAAGACACAGAATTCCTCTTCCACAGGAACTCGGGTGAGTTTTGGGTCCTCGCGTTCAACAGGGTCTTACACAAACCTCTTGGTGGCCTGAAATGAAGCTGCAAACCTCACTTGGGGAAGACAATAAGATGCAATAAAAACTCAGGCAGGGGTTTCATGATTTAATTCACTTTAATTCACTGCTGGTGAACCACAAGGACAAAACTTCTCAGGGTGTAAAAGCAACAGGTCAAGGGCACATCCATGAGGGAAGAGCCAAAACCATCCTCATCCTCCTTCTGTGCATGTCTTGCTTGCTGATGGAATACCATCAAAAAAGAGAAATTACTTATTGTATTTAAATTTGTATCTGTGGCATGAGCTGGGCAATGTAAGTAACATCTGTTCCAAGGGCATCCACCTGAATTGCCCTGGAAAGTTTGATTTGCCTTTGGAATGTCTGTTGGTTTTTTGGGTTGATTTTTGGGTTTGGTTCCTCCCCAGTAATTAGTGATCAAAACCAGCTGGATTTTACTGCACTGAAGGGACCAAGAAGCAAATTAACAGTCATGCTGCTTATTGCTCTGACCTATCACTGATAAAGTAGAAATATTAGATTATAAGAAGGGCAAATAATATGTCTCTCTAAAGGTTTGGTTCCCTGTGTCACGAGGACAGGTGAGAAACTCAAAAAACCAGGAGTTTCTTCCACCCCTGACACTTGTACAGTAACTCAGACACAACAACGTTCAAATAAATAAGTAATAAATAAAATTATTCATTTATACAGCAGCCTATAAATCTGCCAATAGAAGGGAATCCAGTGCCAAAAGACAAACCTGGAAAGTCATATTATATTTGTGGGGCTGCAGCCACAAACTCCTGGTGAATATCAATGAGCTGGAGGAAAATAATTAAGAATAGCTGAGTATTCAATTAGTTCAACGCTGCACTTCAGGTGTAAGTGAGATACTGGAACAGCTTTGCTGCTTCTTCACTAAGAAACTGATAAAAAAAAGCCTTTGCTTGGGTGTTTCCCAGGAGGGACATCCCATCTCCCCAAAGTCACCCAAATTTAACACTCAAAAATATACCACTAATAGGAAATAATAGTTTAATTCATCAATATCCACCAAACTCAGCCATATCTATCAAACATTAATAGCCACCAAACACTAATCAATATCTGCCAAACTCATCAGTATCCACCAAACTCATCAATATCCACCAAATATTAATACCTCCTAAATTCACTAATATCCACCAGACTCATCAATATCCACCAAACTCATCAATAACCATTAAATATTAATAACTGCCAAACTCATCACTATCCCCCAAACTCATCAATATCCGAATTCATCAATATCCCCCAAACTCATCAGTATCTCCCAAACTCATCAGTATCTCCCAAACTCATCACAGTCCTCCAAACTCATCCATATCCCCCAAACTCATCACTATCCCCCAAACTCATCAATATCCAAATTCATCAATATCCAAACTTATCAATATCTCCCAAACTCATCACTATCCCCCAAACTCATCAATATCTCCCAAGCTCATCAATATTCCCCCAAACTCATCAATATCCCCCAAACTCATCAATATCCCCCAAGCTCATCAATATCCCTCAAACTCATCAATATCCCTCAAACTCATCAATATTCCCCCAAGCTCATC
>VXAU01002529.1:67438-77740 GCA_013399695.1 Formicarius rufipectus
TGGCAGCAGCTGCCCAGGGCACACCCCACCCCTCAGGGGACAAAATGGGTGTTTAGGAACTTCTGTGGGATAAGGAAGTTCTCCTGCCTCCACACCCACCTGAGGGGTCATGTCTGCTCAGGGGCCACCAGGGATGCCAAAAATAGGCCCTGACTGACCTCCCAGAGTAAATCCCCCACTGGGAGACTCCCCACCCTGGGGCAGGGACTGGGCGTTCCCAGCTGAGCCCAAGCAGAGAGAAGTTGGGGTTTTGGGACTGGGATCTCTGGTCAGACCCAGAGGAGGAGCAGAGCCTCACCAGGACTGGCACTGCCACCAGACTGCCACCAGCATTGTCCCCAGCAGGTTCCTTCCTTTCTTCTTCCTCTGCCCTCAGGGGGCCCCCGTGGTGCTCAGCACAGGGCTTGGTGAGCTCCATCCTGCTCGTGCCCCCCTGGGCTGGGCTGCTCAGCTGCTTTTGAGGGTCAAACAGATTTTCCTTCTGTCTCAGTGTATTTTGTGATCTTTCATTAAATTGTTCTTCTGACCTGCAATCCCATCCTGAGTTGGATTCATTTCTCCTGCCGGTTTAACTCGAAACCAGCACACAGTGCCAGTCCTGTCTTCCCACTGGTGCTCTCCGCTCCTGGTGCTCTCCACTCCTGGTTCCCAACCAGCTCGGGGACCAGGGTGGGAGTGGCACCAGCACTGGCTGAGGTGGTGGGTTCTCATGGCACCACAGCCTGAGAAGAATCCACACCCACAGTCCTCACCACTCGCTGGGCTCCCTCTTCCCACTGCCCCCAGAGACAAGGCATTTGTCACCCAGAGACATCTGTCACTCTGAAAGAAATATTCCAGTAGCAAACATTCCAACTGTAGGGATCCTTGGACCATTCAATGCTCAGGATGTCCAAGGTAAAGCAGAGCTGTGGCCAAGGGACAGACAGAACCCAGGCAGGGGTTTGGAATTCTTAATTACACCAAAATCTGCAGCTGGAATGGAAATATTGCTGCTTTAGGCACACAGCCTGAGTATATCACTTCACACTTAGATGGATCTAGAAATATATATATGTATTTATACATTTTTATATGGCACATAAACACTAAATTACCACCAAACTCCAAACCTCCCAGTGAATTCGGTGCGACCAAAACGAGACCTCGACACTTTTACAGGGCTTTGTTTGTTTTTAATTTAATGGGACTATCAAAGACCCTGAATGTTCCACTGATCCCCGCTTTGTTCAGCTCCCAAAAACATTTCAAAGCCTCAACACGAACATTCCCCAACTGCTTTTAAATTTTATATTTTAAATTTAAAATTTATATTTAAATTTAAATTTATATTTANACCAATGGTATTTCAAATGGCTTTTATGGGGTTTTTTTGGAGGCTCTGGATAATGGTGTGGAAAAGGTGTGAAATAGCTGCTAAAGGGGTGTCAGCACAGCCACCTCGGGGTCTTTGGGGCTCCAGGAGAGAGACCCCTTTCATCACTTCATTCCCTGGGTATAACTGAGCTTTTCTGTCTGACATTCACGGGAGGAAGAACTGGGACAAACACCTTATTCCTCTGTGTGCTCACAGACATCTTGATCCCCCAAAACTAAAAGGCATTTAGGAGCTGGTTTTGCCAAAGCCCAGGCACAACTCAAGCCCTGCCCTACCCGAACCCCTGCAGAGGCTGAGCTCAGGTCCAAGGCTGTGGCCAAGTCCAGAAGGTACAGAAGACATCTGGAAAAATCGAAATCCCAGGGGAAAAGTGAAGGATCTGGCAAGAGGTTGGTATGACCCTCTCCCTGAAGGCTCCAAAGGATGTGGAAAAGAGGTTGGCTTCTCCCTGAACACGTTCTTCACCCCAAAGGAAGTCAGAGAAGGAGAAGGGAGCAGCATGGAGTGGAGGAACCAACCCTGAGGCTGCAGAGCCTCCCACCCCCATGAGGATGAACCCCAAGCCCTGCCTGAGCAGCAGGTCAGGAGCTGTGCAGGAAGAGCACGGGGTTGTCCAGCCCTGCAGAGGGATCTGGGAAGTCCTTCCAAAGCTGACTCAGCTCAGTCCTCATCCTTCTGGCCATCAACAAGGGAAGCAGCAGAACTTCATCCCACGGGTTAACCAGGGAGTGGTGACACCGGTTGTGGGCAAGGTGGGCCAGCAGACCCCTCCCACTTCTTCACCAGCAACTGGGTCCCTCAAGGATGGACTGCAGGAGGGAAGGGTAACTCCTTATGGGCTAAATGAGCTTTACAGGGAAGATTTGTGATGTGCCATCAAGGCAAACCACCAAGGAGAGATGGTGGCAGTGCCAGCAGAAGAGTTCCAGCCGAGGGTGGTGGGACACTGGTGACAGAAGCCCAAACTGTGGTTTGAGAACCTGGCTCCCCAAAGCACCCCCTGAATTCCAGCTGGAGGAGGGGCCTCTTGGGAGTTTTCCTCTTTTCTGGTGCAGCTCTTGTTTCCTTGTAAGATATTGATGGATTTTCTTAAATGAAGATGCTCCCCCAGCACGAAGGGGGAGATACAATCACGCTGCTTCTTCCTCCTGATGTCTGGAGTAAAATGATTTCTAATCTTTTCAGGGGGAGAGGAAAAGCTGTGAAATGCTCAGAAATTCATAATTACCCTTGTAAGCAATTCAAAGATTGCCTTGGCATTAAAAAAACCTCCGGATGAAAAGGAATAAAAACATCTAAGAGCCCAAGTTAAATGGAGTCGGTTAATAATTTGTATTATCTTATCACTGAGGTTTAGACAGTCATAAAACCATAATGGCAGGGAAATTCAGATTGAAAAGAGAAATTATGTCTCTAACCTTACCCACTGCTCTCAATATTAAATTTTAAAAATTTAATGATCTGCCTATTAACAACCTCATACCAGAAGCCCAGTGGAGAGGGAGGGTGTCTCCATTTATTTTTACTCCATTCCCAGTGCAGACACTCTGGAATTACCCAGCATGGCAGGGAATCAACAAACCTCATCAGCATAACCCCTGCCTCCAACTCTGCCCTCCTGCCCAGGACACTGAGCTGTTTGGAACCCCAGGAAAACTCATTTCCAGGCCACCACTGTCCCACCTGGGACAGGAAACCTCAAACATCAGGTTCCAAGGATCCTCCTTTCCAAAATCCTTGGTGCTGGACCCAGAACCCCCTAAAAGCTTCATCATGTTGTCATGGGCTTCTGTAGCTGAATTTTAGTAGCAGGGGGGGTTCCAGGGTGGTCTCTGTTGGGAGCTGCCAGAAGCTCCCCCTGTGCTGTGGAGCCAAGGACAGCCAGGGCCAGGAGGGACCTCCTGCTGGTGGCCAAAGTGGAGCCAAGTGAGAATCCCAGTGGCAGCTCTGGGATCCCAGAGTGAAGAATTGGGGAGTGTGGGGCAGTTGGGAATTGCAGCCATGGGAGAACAAGGCAGAGCCCAAGGTGGGAGCAGGAGGAGGAGAAGGAGGGAGCCCACGGGAGCAGGAAAGGGGGAAGGACTGAAAGCTGTGCCCCCCCTGCCGCCCCTGGAGATCCCTCAGGGGGCACAGACCCCCCTGCAGCCCCTGGAGATCCCTCGGGGGGCACAGCCCCCCCTGCAGCCCCTGGAGGAGCAGGGGGATGCAGAAGGAGCTGTTGCCCTGGGGGAGGCCCAGGATGGAGCGAGATCCTGCAAGAGACTTGCAGCCAGGACTCCTGGAGAAGGAGACCCACCTGGAGCAGGTTTTCCCCCNGCAATGGCAGCAACAACACCCACCTGCAAACCTCCCATTCCCTGCTCCCTGCAACTGCTGGACGGAGGGAGGGAGGGGTGGGAGGAGAGGGGGGTTCTTGGCACTGATTCTTTTTAGTTTTAGTGCTTTCAGGTTTAGTTCTTCTCTTGTCAGCAATAAATGTCAGTATTTAGCCGCTCTGAGTTTGCTTTGCCATTATCTCTCAGCTGTGTTTTGCCTTTTCTCCTTTTTCATTTCCCTTTGGGAAGGGGGCAGGCCCTGGAGGTTTGGGTGGACACTGGGTGAAAACCACCACACATGTCAATAACCAACTCCTTGTTGAGCAGTTTCCAGTGGTTCTTGCAAGCACAGCTTTTTTTTTTTTTTTACTGCTTTAAATAAACCACGAGTGTTTTTTTTCTCAGAACCCTGGAGTGTATTTTTATGTCTGAATCCCGGAAATGGACAAAACAAAAAAAGGAAAACACTCAGCAGGCAACAAACCCGAGTGGCACGTGCCTTGGGGGAGATCTGAGCCAGGACCAAATGAACTTAATCCTATTACTTTAAGGTGCAGGGCTGGAAAGAGCAAGGGCTGCTGAACATCTGTGGTGACCCCGTGGCACTTTGATCTTCAGTGGAACAGAAGAAGCCAAGTGACACCTTCAAATGAGCATCATTGGTGGGAGAGGGAAGCAGAGCAGAGCGCTCCGGGGACGGAACGTGTGCAGGAGGCTCAGAAGGGGAGAAACAAATACAAATCAGGATTTTCCACAGCTCTCCTCCATCATCTCACAGTCTTTTTTCTTTAGAAATGCAAGACCTTTCTGCCCCAGAAATGCTTTTAATCACCACGTGCAGAAACACAACGAGGAGAGGGGTAAAGTCTATTAAAACCAGGAGTTGCACCTGATGTCCCTCTGTCCCCGACTCCGACGCAGGGGGGATTAAAGCAGGACATCACTCCAGACACAGAAACAGGAATTTTCCTGCTGGAAAAGGAGAACCCAAAGGGCCAGAGGTTGCTCTTCCCACCTGCCAGCACAGCAGGGTGAAGTCCAAGCGGAGTCCTGCCCACTTGGGTCTCTGTTCCCAGGCAGACCCACCCCCATGGGGCTGTGGGACAGAACGCCAAGCAAGGCACAACCAGGGGGTGTGGAACACCCCCACCAACTCCTGGGGACATCCAAGTGGGACAGAACGCCAAGCAAGGCACAACCAGGGGGTGTGGAACACCCCCACCAACTCCTGGGGACATCCAAGTGGGACAGAACGCCAAGCAAGGCACAACCAGGGGGTGTGGAACACCCCCACCAACTCCTGGGGACATCCAAGTGGGACAGAACGCCAAGCAAGGCACAACCAGGGGGTGTGGAACACCCCCACCAACTCCTGGGGACATCCAAGCCCAGGGTTCCTCAGCCTGTGTCAGCAGGACCCTTCCCACTCAGCTGTGGCAGCTTCAAGCAGCAGCTTTGGGGTGGTCGTGGGAAGATCTTCCAAATGTTGGAAATAAAATTAGAGTTTGGGGTGGTTTTTTTTGGAGGGGCTTTGTTTGTTTGGAATTTTGGTTAAGAACTCATCTTTTCAGTGTTTTAATCCTCACAGAAGTGTCCACGTCCCTGGGAGTGTCCAAGGCCAGGTTGAACGGGGTTTGGAGCAACCTGGCACAGTGGAAGGTGTCCCTGCCCGTGGCAGGGGGTGGGACTGGGTGGGCTTTGAAGTCTCTTCCCACCCAAACCAATCAGTGATTCTGTGATTGCTTCGACAAATTTTGGGGAAAAGCAACCTCCTTCAGCTGCGCCTGGTTTACCAGAGGGGGTGGAACTGGATGACCTCCAGAGGTTCTATCCAACCCCAGCCACTCTGGAATTCCACAGCCTTAGGATTCTGTGATTTCAGGAGACAACTCCAAAGCCCCAAGTGCCACAGGCAAACTGCAGGTGATAATTTCATTCTCAATATCTGCAGATGTATAAAAAAAAAGGACCTTTTAAAATGACTTTGCAGGAGCTCCAGTGACTCTGGTACCATCCAGGTGCAGACTGAGCACACCACCCTCAAGTTCATGGCTTATTTCTCAAGGAACCACGTAATGAGCCATTTGGAGTTCTCTGCTCCAGCAGCCATCCCTGGAAAAGTATCCCTCTCCAAAAATTAGTCACTGTGAGCAGCCAAGGGCTGAGGCACTTCAAGCACCAGATGTTCCTCCACCCACAGCAAAGTGCAGCGTCAGCACCTCGGCTGAGTCTTACAAGGACAACAAACCCACCACTGCAACCCCTGCACTCAGGCCTGGGGACAAATTGGCTTCTTCAGGAGCAGCTCAGGAGCTGTTCTGCTTTTCTGAGCCTACCAGGATGGATTTGAAGCCTTTCTAGAGGTCTGTGTCTTTGGCTGGAACTCAGCACTATCACCAGCTGGAGCAGAAAACATCACCGAGGGGCTCGTGGTTGCAAGCAGAAGGTGCAAACTCAGCTCAACTGCAACAAACTTAGTCACCAAACCCCTCCTGACCACAGACTTGGTCCAAAATTATCACCTGGGCACGTTCCGAAACACACCTTCTCCCTTCAGCTCCACCATCAGAAGAAATCCCCTTCATACCCCAAAGGAACCACCAAAGAGAGAACAAAACCCAAAATACTTCAGGCCCCACTGTGGCACAGAGTTGATTTCTCACAGGATGGATTGGGCTGGAAGAACCTTCAAGATCACCAAATTCCACCCCCTGCCATGGGCAGGGACACCTTCCACCAGCCCGGGTTGCTCCAAGTTGGCCTTGGACACTCCCAGGGATATCCTGGGGCAGCCACAGCTTCTCTGGGACACCTGAGCCAGGAATTGCTTCCCAACGTCGAACCTACAACAAAACTCTGCTCCATCTGGAACATTTTGAAGGCTTCACGTGGTGAGTTGAGGGAAGGAGACAGGAACTGGTGGTTTCCAGATGAAGACCTTCAGAAGGGCTGTGCCTCAAGGCAAATCTCACTTCCCTTCTGTGGGCACAACTGTGCTCCCCGGTGAAGACCACACCGAGTAGGAGAAGCACCTCATCTGCTCAGGTTGTGTCAACTCACCCGAGGCTGCCGGTCCTGGGACAAGGGAAGGAACTGCCAAGAACCTCTGGCAGTCCCATTCAGGGAAGAGTTCCCACTGACTGTGCCAAGGATGCCACATTTGGGAAGGCCAGGGCAGCTTTCCCAGCACCACAGAATGGCTGGGGCTGAAGAGACCTCTGGAGATCACCTGGTCCCACCCACCCCGAGCAGGTTGACAGGGATCACATCCAGGTGGGTTTGGGGGATCCCCAGAGGAGACCCCACAGCCTCAAGTTCCAGTGCTCCATCAGCCTCCAAGGACATCAATCTGCCACTCCCTTAGGAAAGGCCCTGGGCACTCTGGACTGTCCTCCTGCTGCCCAGAGAAGCTGTGGCTGCCCTTGGATACCTGAAGTGTCCAAGGACATCCTGGATGGGGCTTGGAGCAACCTGGGATAGAGGAAGGTGTCCCTGAGGGTTGGAACTGGATGCTCTTTAAGGTTCTTCCAACCCAAACCATCCTGTGATTCAATGAAATTAATCCAAGCTTTGATGAGACCTTCTCACCTCCACCTGCCACTGGTGTCCATGGAAGCATCACCTGGTGGAGAAAAGGAGGTGATGAGTCCCACACCACCTAAAAACAGGAGTTCCCCTCTTTTCATCCCAAAATACAGAAGTTGGGGTTAAATTCTTGCCTTCCACGGGTACAACCTTTGCAGGGAGTCCACCCAGAGGGTCGTGTGAGGGGAAAGGAAATATAGAATAACCCCAAAGGAAGTTCCCATCCTGGGGAAGTTCCCATGGGAATGCCAGCGAAGGACTGGGATTGCTGAGGAGCCACCCCCGTGCCTTGGATGTGCACAGGGCCAGCCAAAAATCCCATTTTACTGTTCAAAATCCCCTTTGCTCCTCAAGCACCACCCATTCAGGCATATCCACATGTTTTTATTAGACTCAACTTGAGTTTTAAAAGGAAAAACAACAAAGAATTGCTAAAATCTCTCTATTTTGAAACCTGTAACTAAATATGGGGGGGTGTTTCTATTTTGCTTCTTATCACACCCATCAGCTTGAAAATAATTCCCCCTGAGCAGAAAAAGAAATAAAAGCAACTACTAGGACAAAAAATAAATAATCTCTGTGTGCTTTCTGTAATATTTCTCTCTCAAAGCTTGTGAGTTTGTGACACCCCCACCACAAAACCCTCCTCTGAGCGAATACCTGGATGGGGAATTCTGGGCAGGAAAGAGGGAATGTGGCTGCACTGCAGGGAATTGCCACTTGGGGGATCCCAAAGTGAATGGACTCACAGGAGGGAGGAAGTCGGAGGGGGGAAAAGCCAGGAGAGAGTGACGTGGGAAAGGTGGGAAACTCAGCTTTTACTTCGAAAAATGCCAGGGATGGATTTAGCCAGAACATCTATGGATTGTGCAGAAGCAGCTTCAGAAAAATACCCTTTTTTTTTTTTAAAGCCAGACTTCTATTGGTGCATTGTTTATAGAATTATAAAATGATTTAAAAAAAATAAATCAGTCATTTTACTATTTTTTCAGCATTTGAAGATTTGGCATTTTGAAGAGACGACAGCTTAAAAACAAACTGTCCTTCTGCAAACACAGCCCCACCCAGAAAGGTGGGCAGGTCTGTCAAATCATCCAGCACAGCAGAATTGCCCCCAAACAGAGAAACCCTCACTTCCCCCTGGGAGAGCACTCAGGGATTGGATCAGCACAGATCCTTCCACGATTCCCATTTTATGGAATGGTTAATGCATTTTACCCAAGAGATTCCAAAGGTCTTAAAGGCAGGAAGTCGTTTCTTCGCCGGAAGTTTAATTCCTACTTACCATAAAAAACAAGCAAAGCTTTATTTTCCAAGCTCTGATTTTCTCTCCTGCTGAGATGAAAGGAGTCCTGGCACAGCAGTTCAGGTGCCTGTGACTCCTGTGTCCCCTCTGGGGGCCAAAGCCACCGAGGACAGTGCCCACCACCCCAGTCCACGCTGAGCTCAAGCCAGGCTGGTCCATCCTCAGGCCAAGCCGCAGCTCCCAGTGGTGTTTGGGGGGTGGTCAGGGAATGACCAGCACTTGTCCAGCCCTCCCTCCAACCCCAAAGGCCAGAGCTGGGACCCTCAACCTTCTGAGAGCAGCGATTCCACTGAAACCAGGACCAGCAGTGTCACCACTCCCTGTCTGCAGAGCTGTGGGATTGCCTTCCCCCAAATCCCACTGTCTGCTGCTCCCCTGATGGACTGTCCACCCTAAATGTGCTGCTCCCTTGACTGACTGTCCACCCTAAAAATGTTGTTTCACTGTTTCACTGACTCTTTCCCTGACTGTTCACCCTAAATGTGCTGCTTCACTGACTGACTGTCCACCCTAAGTATGTTGTTTCACTGACTGTCCACCCTAAATGTGCTGTTTCATTGTTTCATTGACTTTCCACCCTAAATGTGCTGCTTCCCTGACTGACAGTCCACCCTAAACGTGCTGCTTCACTGACAGTCCACCCTAAATGTGCTGTTTCACTGTTTCCCTGACTGTCCACCCTAAATGTCTGTTTCACTAACTGTCCACCCTAAATGTTCTGCTTCACAGACTGTTTCACTGACTGTTTCCCTGACTGTTCACCCTAAATGTGCTGCTTCACTGACAGTCCACCCTAAATGTGCTGTTTCACTGTTTCCCTGACTGTCCACCCTAAATGTCTGTTTCACTGACTGTCCCCCCTAAATGTTCTGCTTCACAGACTGTTTCCCTGACTGTTCACCCTAAATGTGCTGCTTCACTGACAGTCCACCCTAAATGTGCTGTTTCACTGTTTCCCTGACTGTCCACCCTAAATGTGCTGCTTCCCTGACTGACAGTCCACCCTAAACGTGCTGCTTCACTGACAGTCCACCCTAAATATGTTGTTTCACTGTTTCACTGCCTGTTTCACTGACTGCCCACCCTAAATGTGCTGCTCCCCTGACTCTTCACCCTCAACACCCACCTCTCAGCAGCCCTGGCCCTATTTCTCCCTCCTGCCGGGGGGATCAGACTGGAGCTGACACGTTGATCCATTCTGTCACCAGCACCCAAACCCCCACCCCGTGTGAAGTCCAACACCACCTGAAAGGCTTCCTGATTGTCCTCCCCCCATTTCTAAACCCCAAACCTGCATCAGCTCCACTTCCCCCACTCCCCTCCAAAGTGCCTTTCAAATCACAAGCAACTGAGCCCCCGATTCCCTTTAACTCTTGTCTCAATTTGTCTGTCCTGGGTTTCTGTAGCTGAATTTTAGTAGCAGGGGGGGCTTCCAGGATGGTTTCTGTTAGGAGCGGCCAGAAACTTCTCCTGTCCTGTTGAGCTAATTAAAAATCATAGTTACACCTTGGTGACACATATTCAAGAATTGGAGTGTTGGTGCAGTTGAAAATTCCAGCTTTGAGAGAACAACACAGAGAGAGAGACCAAGGTCAGAAGAGCAGGAGGAGGCGAAGGAAGAACCCCACGCTGGAGCAGGGATGGGGGGAAGGACTGAAAGCTATTTCCCCCCCCTCTCCCTGAAGCCCGTGGAGACCTTTTGGGGTTTGGAGACCCCC
>VXAU01002529.1:77873-88006 GCA_013399695.1 Formicarius rufipectus
CCCCAGGACAAGAGCAATGGCAGCAACAACACCCACCTGCAAACCTCCCATTCCCTGCTCCCTGCAACCGCTGGAGGGAGGGAGGGGTGGGAGGAGTGTTCTTAAGACTGATTTATTTCTTACTTTCTACTTTTAGTTCTTATCTTGTTAGTAATAACTTTAAGCATTCAGCCCCTCTGAGTTTGCTTTGCCATTATCTCTCAGCTGTTTTTGCCTGTTCTCCTTTTTCCTTTCCCTCCGGGGAAGGGGGGGGCCTGGAGGTTTGGGTGGACACCGGGTGGAAACCACCACACAATTACACCTCAATATTCCGGGGGCTGAAAGGCATTAAATAAATCACATTTCCCAGCAAAGCAATAACCCTCCCCTGCCTTTCAGGAGAAATTGTCCTGCCTGCCAGACGAATTCCTGATGTCATTCCCTCCCCTGGCACAGCCAGGAGGGGATGGGAACTCTCAGCGAGCCTTATGTTTATTCTGCCGCCGCTAATTAGCGGGGTTAGTTAACACAATGCAGCGTTTGCAAACAGCAATTTAGCCAATGTACGAGCTGGGCTCCTGTAATTAGCCAAACATCGCTACTCATTAAGGTTTAATAGGGCTGGTGGTGTCCCTGTGATGTTCAGCGCTGGGGGGGAACCAGCAGGGCTTTGGGTGAGGACAATTCCCAGGAATTGGATTATCCACCGGGTGTTTTCTGTAATATTTCACCCTCTGCCTGCAAAGAATAAGCAGAAATTTAAGATATAACTGCAGAGAGGCCGAAAGGGGTGGATTATTCCCTTATGGAATAAAATAAAGAATAAATAAAAAAAGTAAGAATAAATAAATAAAATATGGAATAAAACAAATGGAAGGTGGTATTTCTGTTCCTGAGACTCACTAAACCTGTTGGAGAGGATTTTGAAGAGCACACACAGAGAATTGACACCATCAGCTCAAATTCAGCAGCAATTCCAATAAAATGGGAATTAAACACAGGTATTAATTATCCTATGAATAGTACCAGGGCAGTAATGGGCATTAAATACACACAACAAAAGTGTTCAGGAGCACCAAACACTGCACAAAAGAAATGCCTGAATGTAGAAATAACTACCCTGAAAAGGTCTGAAAATCGGAGTCAAACCCAACTTTGACAACTCCACATTTTCAAAGTGCTGCTGCCCAAACGGTCGGTTTGCTCTGCTGCTCTTTTTCTCTCCAAGCAAGTCTGATTTTTACACTCATGTTCTGCTTGGGCTGTTTTCAACTCACTTTAAAAATAGGAGATTTCCACTGACAAAGCAAAGAGCACAAAACACTCAGGCTGAAAACCTCCCTATGAGTCTGAATAAATACATGCACTCCCTAAAAAATTCAGGATAAACTGCGAAAACCAGGAATATTCTGGCTCTGGGAATGCAGAGAACTCCATGTTGTTACACAAAGCTCTGGGACACTTTTGGCAACGACAGAAATAACTAATATAAAGTTATTAAATTAAGTGAAATGAGTGAAACTATATATATGTGTGTGTGTATAAATATATATATGTATATAGACCTGCTCTGGTGGGTGGCATCTCTGCCCTCAACAGGGGTTGGAATCTTCAAGGTCCCTTCCAACCCAACCCATTCCATGATGTATTCCCAGCCCATTCCCACGTTCTCATGGAACTCAGGAAGACCCAAGGACTCCATTTGAAGTGTCTCCTTCAGTTGGGAACCTCAAATGACCCCGGCAAGGTTGGCAGAAGGGGTTTCTCTCACACACCAAGGCAGGAAAATGATAATATTCGTTAAAACGCCCCCAAAAGCCTCGAGTTCATCATCTCTGCTGCCGAGCAGAGCAAAGCTCAGCATCAATTATTTATGAAGAGTAACAGTTTAATGGAGTATAAAATAGCTTTTTTTTTTTTCCTTCCCACTGGTGGCCCAGGCCCTGATATTTTTCCTGCTGTCAGGAAAAAATTTACAGCCATTTCTGAACTGGGTCTTTATAAACTCAGTTGAAAGGAATTACTGACACAGCCCATTTATTCCTCCCTGCTGGGAACACCCCTGCAGGAAACTCCAGGGAATCACAGCACTGCTGAGGAGGGAGCCTGCAGGAATTTGGGGAAGCCTCTGCAGCACAACTGGGGTGGTTTGACTTTGGGTCTTCCTGGGACACACATCCCACGGTTTGCTGCATCCCAGGGAAGGATTCCATCCCATTGTCCATCAGCTCAGCTCTCAGAAGGGACAGAGGGCAGTTTTGGGTCAGTCCAGTCCCAGCAGTGAACATCACTGGTGGTGGCCCTGCTGTCCCTTCAGGGAGAGCTGTGTGTCTCCTCCTGGGCAGCAGACCTTGGTTATCTGTTCTTTATTCTGCGTATAGGAATATTTAGTTCCCTTTTCTTCTCTGTATTTATATATTTGTATAAATTCCTGTTGCTTCAGTAGGATTAGAACCCACTTTTCATCCTGGGTGGGTTTTTTTTCCTTCCCCCCCGCTTTTCTCCTGCACTGGGAGAGAGGGGGAACCTTTTGTTTTGGGGTCTCTGGACATTTGCCTTTGGCCAAGGGTGAAGGACCCCAGAACCCACATCCCACCCAGCACAGGAACCCCTGGCTGGGGGAGCTGCACCAAAAGCAGCTCTCGTGTCCCTCCGTGGCCACAACTTCTCCTCCCAAACCCTGCAGGACACGCTCCAGTCCCAGGGAACGTGGGAATGAGGGGTCATCTGCAACCACCCCTGGGCCCAAAGGGATTCTAAGGCCAAGTAGTTCAGACCTGATGATGGACAGAGCTCTGGAGTGTTCAACACATCAGGAAGGAAAGCAGAGCCACTGAGTCCCACCAGGAGTAAACGTGTCCTGGTGTGAAATCACGGAATGGTTTGGGCTGGAAGGGACCTCCAGGAGCAGCTCGTTCCACCCCTGACACCATCCACCAGCCCAGGTTGTTCCAAGCCCCATCCAGCCTGGCCTTGGACACTCCCAGGGATGGATCCAGGGGCAGCCACAGCTCCTCTGGGAATCCCAGCCCAGCCCCTCCCCAGGAAGAATTCCTTCCCAATATCCCATTCCCTCTGGCCCTGGGAAGCCATTCCCTGTGTCCTGTCCCTCCAGCCCTTGTCCCCAGTCCCTCTCCATGTTTCCTGTAGCTCCTCCAGGCACCACAAAGCCACAGTTAAGTCACCCTGGAGCTTCCCTTCTCCAGGCTGAACAATCCCAGTTCTCCCAGTCTATCCCCACAGCAGAGCTGCTCCACCTCTGCAACCAACTTGCTGGACCCTGACCTCGCTGAACCTCCTGAGGTTCCCACATCCCACCAAGCTCATCCATGTCCCTCTGGATTGCCCTGTCACTGCCTGGTGCCACCCGCAAGTGTGCTGAGGGGGAATATCCCCTGATTTTCCCCAAGGCCAAGCCTGTCCATCTAAAGCTGCAAACCCCACCCTGAAGACCCCCCAAAGCAGAGGAGGACACGACAGGCATTATTTTTCCTGCTGGGCCTTCATTTGCAGGTGACACCTTCAAAGAACCCCCTTCCCACCTCGGGATCCTCTTCCTACCTCGTGGCTTTCAAAGGAAACAACCACAGGGTTTGGGGTTTTTTCTCATGAAGATAAAGTGAGAAGGAAAATGAAAATATTACAGTGTGAAACAGAGACTGAGGTGACCTTCTCTGAGCACTTCTTGGAAGACGCCCCTTTATGGAGGCAGCAGCAACCCCCACCTCCTCCCCCTTCCTTCCAGCATCCTCTTCCCTTCCTTCTGAGCACCAAAAGAAGAAAATAAACATTCTGCAGAAGTGTTTCTTCACACTAAAACATGTCACACGTGAAGCCACCGCTGAGAGCCCGACATCACAGCTCCAATATTTGGTGTGTTGGAGCATCTCAGCTGTCTCATGTGCTAGAGACGACTTGGCACTGCTTCCTCCAGCGATTCCCTTCCCTCTGAGAAGGTTTCCAAACAGCCTTTCTGCCTCCAAAAGCAGCAGCCACCCAGCAGAAGGGTGGGGGGAGTCTCCTCATTGGGTTCTTCAGGGCTTGAAGACACCAATGAAGCTTTGACCTCCAAAATGCCGCATTTTCAATTCACTGTCACCTTTGTGTGTCACACACTCTGCAACCAAACTCACTCTCCTGCACCTAAAATTCCTTCCTCAAAGCCATGGATTTCTGCCTCCCTGGCTCTTGGATGCCCCTGTGGAGGTGGTTTTGGGGGATGCACCCCATAAAGGGTGTGGTAATGACTGGGGATGGCATGGCCCCATTAACTCCCCCTCCTTTATGACCCCCCACAGCCCGAGGGGGGAGAAAGGGGGAGCAGCAGGATTTGCTTTCCCCGAGGCTTTCCCTTCACCTCCTGACCACCCTCCAGGGCTTCTCTCCATGGTAATTAAGCAAATGGGAAGTGATGAACTTTGGAGGGGGTTTTATTTGTGCCTGCCGGTGGTTGGAATTCAGCCAGCAGCAGAAAAAGCCACTGCTGGGCCTTCCGAACAGCAGCACTGGGTCACCAAGAGGAAGGCAAAGGGAAATTTTAGCAGCACCTTTTGCCAAGAATTTACAGTGGCAAACTTTTCCCAAGAATTCCTGCTGATAAACTTTTCGCAAAGAATTCTGGGTAGCAAACTTTTCCCAAGAATTTAGGGTGGAAAACTTTTTGCCCGAAAATTTTTGGTGGCAAACTTTCCCCAAGAATTTACAGTGGCAAACTTTTCCCAAGAATTTCTGGTGGCAAAATCCTCCCAAGAATTTCTGGTGGGAAATGTTCCCCAAGAACTTTTGGTGGCAAACTTATCCCAAGAATTTTTGGTGCCAAACTTTTCCCAAGAATTTCTGGTGGCAAACTTTCCACAAGAATTTCGGGTGGCAAACTTTTCCCAAGAGATTTTGGTGGTAAACTTTCTCCAAGAATTTCGGGTGGCAAACTCCTCATAAGAATTTCTGATGGTAAACTTTTCCCAAGAATTTAGAGTGGCAAACTTTTCCCAAGAATATTTGGTGGCAAACTTTTCCCAAGAATTTAGAGTGGCAAACTTTTCCCAAGAGTTTTGGGTGGTAAACTTTCTCCAAGAATATTTGGTGGCAAACTTTTCCCCAAGAATATTTGGTGGCAAACTTTTCCCCAAGTATTTACAGTGGCAAACTTTTCCAAAGAATTTTTGGTGGAAAACTTTCCCCAAGAATTACTGGCGGCAAACTTTTCCCAAGAATTTACAGTGGCAAACTTTTCCCAAGAATTTCTGGTGGCAATCTTTTCCCAAGAACTTTTGGTGGTAAACTTTTCCCAAGAATTCTTGGGGATAAACTTTTCCCCAAGAATTTCTGGTGGCAAACTCCTCCAAAGTATTTATGGTGGCAAACTTTTCCCCAAGAATTTCGGGTGGACAGCTTTTTCCCCAAGAATTTACAGTGGCAAACTATCCCCAAGAATTTCTGCTGGCAAACATTCCCCAAGAACTTTTGGTGGCAAACTTCCCAAGAATTTCTGCTGATAAACTTTTCCCAAGAATTTCTGCTGGCCAATTTTTCCCAAGGATTTCTGGTGGCAAAATCCTCCCAAGAATTTCTGGTGGCGAACTTTTCCCAAGAATTTCTGGTGGCAGATGTTCCCCAAGAACTTTTGGTGGCAAACTTTCCGCAAGACATTTTGGTGGCAAACTTTCCCCAAGAATTTCTGGTGGCAAACTTCTCCCAAGAATTACTGGTGGCAAACTTTCCCCGAGAATATTTGGTGCCAAATTTTTCCCAAGAATTTCTGGTGGCAAACTTTCCCCAAGTATTTACAGTGGCAAACTTTCCACAAGAATTTTTGGTGGCAAACTTTTCCCAAGAATTCTTGGTGACAAACTTTTCCCAAGAATTCTTGGTGATAAACATTTCCCCAAGAATTTTTGGTGGCAAACTTTTCCTCAAGAATTTCTGGTGGCAAAATTTCCCCAAGAACTTTTGGTGGCAAACTTTTCACAAGAATTTCTGGTGGCAAACTTTTCCCATGTCCTACCCATGGAAGTCTCAACAGGTGAAGGCACTTTCTGCCTTCAGCCTCACCACAAAGCAAAGCAAAACCTGCAGGCTCCCTGTTCCAAACTGGGTGTTTACAAGTGGAAGGCACTGCTGGAAACAGAAGAGCTTTAAATCTCCACGAGGCTTTACAGAAGCCAAGTTCAATTTTTTATTTTTTAATTGGGATTTCTCAGACTCCCCAAAGGCACAAGCTGGGGAAGGAGAGACTTGGCACCCACACACAGGAGACTGTCAGCAGCCCAGTGCCTGGAAAGGGTGAAATTCCAGCTCCAAAGTGCCCTGCAATTAAAGAGCCCCTGACCCCAAAGAGCATTGGACTGTCATGAGAGTAACTGTTATAAGTTATAAAATAACTTATAAAAGTTATAAAACGCTGTATTAACGTCCCAAATTTATTAAGCCTCACTCTTTACGCTCTTCCCTTTGAAACAACAGGAGGCAAACTGGTTTTTCCTCCAGGCACACACTGGTTGGCCCATCAGAGAATGGATTATACAAACAATACGTGACAGAGCTGAAGGATGTCCAAACATTTATAGGGAAATAAAAAAACCAAACAGCCACTCCAGGACTCGCCTCTGGGAAGGGGTTTGTTAAGCCAGGGAGTCCTTCCTGCCCCTCATCACTCAAGGGTAGGACCTTTGGAACAAATTAATCCCTGATCCCGTTATTAACACATTAGTAATTGGTGTCCCAGCCTGGCAGTGCCACCCGTGCCACAAACCCCACCAAAGGGCTCTGCTGGGATGGAAGAGCCTCTCGGGGCTGAGTTCCAAGACTTGTGCCACAGGAACGTGTTTGAATCCCTTGCCCGGGTCTGTCCCACGTCCTGGATGAGGATGAGGCCCCTCCTGGTTTCTGCTCTGTCCCACCCCTGGCAGGACATCCAGGACTGACCCCAAGGAGCCCGGGTTGGGCTGTTCCCACCCCAGCACAGCGCTCAGAGCTCCAGCAGAACAGGCATTGCAAACACCCTCTCCGGGCACCCCCAGGGCACAAACAAGACTCCTCCTGGCAGAGGGGAAGGAGGTGGAAAAAGGATAATTATCCCTCTTTTCTGCCCGTGCCTGACAAGGAATGACGCTGTTCAGTCGGGAACACAGCCCGGCACTCGCGCTCCCGTTCAATACACTCATTTTCTGGCGACGCCCTCGTTGTGCCAACCCTTTAAACCCGCGGGCAGAAAGGTGTGAGAAATATGGGCTTAATTGGTGTCAAAAACATAACAAAGTATCCTGTTTGGCTTGCCAAAGTATTCAGTGGGATTCCAAAAGCATTGGATGTTGCACATCTGGGCGGTGCGGGATGTGCCACATACAGACTTAGCGGCTAAAAGCAAGACATGAACTTAGTTTAACATATAAAAGGGGGTAAAAGAAGAAACCCAAAGTTAATGACTCAGCAGCCTTTGCATACAAGAGAGATCCAATGGAAACGAAGATGAAGCCAGGGACCTCAACACAATAAGGAAACAGACCCATCAAGGTAAGGAGGGCAGGACCCCCAGAGGAGAGAGGCAGAACTTGAGCAACAGAGCCTCTCTAGGGAAAATTTAAGGTAAGAGTATCACAAATCCTTCCTGACCCATGATTACCAAGAAGCACNCCAGGGATCCTGGGGCTGAGATGCGATCCACTCCAGGACTCGCCTCTGGGAGGGGGTCTGTTAAGCCAGGGAGTCCTTCCTGCCCCTCACCACCCAAGGGCAGGACCTTTGGAACAAATTAATCCCTGATCACGTTATTAACACATCAGTAATTGGTGTCCCAGCCTGGCAGTGCAAACAAGGAATGATGCTGTTCATTTGGGAATTTCACTCCTGTTCAATAAAAAGGGAGTAGCAGCAGCAAATTGGTTAATGAGGGAGGGAGGGGAGAGCAGAGGATTATGCAGGAATCCAGAAAAATGCATTTGAATTGAACCCAAAGAAGGAACTGATGGAGCAGCAGGCTCTGCAAAGCACCACATCTTCATCTCAGCGCCGAGAGAACACAGTGATTAATTCTCACTCTGTCACATATCCGGGGGTTTGCCGTGTAGGAATTAAAAAATCACATGCTTTAAATGCTGCTTGCCTATCAAAACACAGCCTCTCGTCGCTCAGAAAGCAAGCTCAAAGAGAATAAATGCTCATTTTAGGTACCTTGCTTGCCTTCAGAATTTCCTTCTCCCTGTGTTTTTTTTTCCCGGCTGTCAAACTTTGACATAAAGAGGAAAAAAAAAGCAATTAACTGTTACATCTGAAAAATATGAAAAAAGACTCCACCTATTACAGGTTGCCGAGTGAAAACCTGTAGGAAGGAGGAAATCATTTCTATTGTTGCAGTGAAACAAATATTTTAAATGTCAGAATGGATGTTGTGAAGGGACAGGAGACACTGGGAAATGGCAGCTCTTGGTTCAGAGGCAGTTTGAGGGAGGAAATCAAAGCTTTACTTAACAGCATCCCAACCTGCAGCCCCAGGAGCACCATCACCCAAAGGCCACCTGGAATTACTTTTACTGCTCAACTCCCTCCAGGTTGGGGGGAAATAGTTCTCTGATTAATAAAGTCATTGCAGACAGCAAACGGGTCCTCGTCGTTTCCTCGAGGCAAATGCAGGGGAAAAAAATCACTCCTGGTTCCCAAATACCTGGTAGGAAGGGCCCTTCTCTCTTTGGGGAAAGAAAATGTTCCAAATCTCTATTTGCACAGGGATTTCCCACCTATTTCAGGTGCCAGGGAGGGTAAAAAGTCAGATCCCTGCCCCAAACACCAGGACCTTCCATCCCAAACCCTTCCGTGCTGCAGTGGAAATGCCCAAACCAGAGGGAGGGGAGGAATCTGTGCCAGGAGAGACACAAAGAATGTCCAGGATATTCCATGTATTCCAGCCAGGGCAGTGCAGTGGGGTTGTGCATTTTCCAAAGGCAAATGGGATTTTATCCCACTGCCTTCTCCAAAACCCAACCAAAACCTCTCTCCCCATAAAACCAAACCCAGTGGTCAAAAGACAGAGCATCTCCTCAACATCCCAAAACAATTCCTGCCCCTGACTTCCAGGCCAGCAGTGCCCAAAGCAGGTTCCTTCAGCCCATTCACCAGATGCACAAAGATTCTCTGCTGCCATAAAACTCCTATTTCTAAACCCTAAGAACAGCAGCACGTGGCAAAAACCACCTGAAACTCCCAATTCTCACATTTTTCCAGGGCTTTCATGAAACATTTCCACTCTCTAAAGCCTAAAAGGGAACAACAAGAGCCAAACCAACTGGCAGCAGGTTGAGTTTTGTACCACGGGGGGTCCAGAGCTGCAATCTCATGTTCCTATAAGAACATTTAGGATTTCTCTTCCCATAAATTGTGAATTCCAGCCCCTCCTCCCTGCAGGGAGCAATCATGTCCTGCCTGGGGCTGTGTAGTTTACTCGGAATTGTTTCAGAATCATCTCCCAAAGATTCATTTTCCTCTTCAGATGATGAATGAGATAAATGAGGTGTGTTAATAAACAGTGCAGGTTTGTCCACAGGCTCCTCTGCTGAGAACTGATGCCTTAAAACTCAGTTCAGTGCTTCCCATGGGAAGTCATCCCTAAAATATGGGGGAGAACTGGTTGGGAAAGAGCAGGAAGGGTCAGCATGGAATCTGTTCATGGAAAACAGGGATGCAACCCTCGACAAAGGGAAGGACTCGAGGGCAGCCCAAAGGCAGAGCCTGGCACGGGCAGGGCTGCCTGGCACAGTCACCCAGGGGGCAGGGCTGGGGCAGTTGCCACCCTCTGTGCCCCCAAGCCCGCAGGATCACCCTTCCCAGAGGGAAAGGAAAAGGAGAAAAGGCAAAAAAACAGCTGAGAGAGAATGGCAAAGCAAACTCAGAGGGGCTGAATACTGACATTTATTGCTAACGAGAGAAGATCTAAAAACCAAGAAATAAATTGGGCTTAAAAAGACCTTTTGAAGGTCTCCCACTGCTCCCTCTTCCCAGCAGTTCCAGGGAGCAGGGAATGGGGGTTTGCACTTGTTGGTTCTGCCCTTGCTCTTGTGCTGGGGGTCACCCCATGGGCTGCAGGGGGGTCTGTGCCCCCCGAGGGATCTCCAGGGGCTGCAGGGGGGTCTGTGCCCCCCGAGGGATCTCCAGGGGCTGCAGGG
>VXAU01002529.1:88150-114163 GCA_013399695.1 Formicarius rufipectus
CCCAGAACCCCAGTGGGGTCTCACCAGAGCAGTGACACACACACAGGGACACCCCACTGGGACAACCTGCCCCCCCAGCAGGACAAGAGGCCAAATTTCCTGCTCCCAGAACCCAACCCAGCTCAGCTCTGATGGAGCCAGGAATGGATTTCAGGGCTCAGAGAAGTAAAAGGGTTTTACGTCTCAAACAGGACTTTTGCCAGGAAGAAACAGCCAATAATCAGATTACCACAGGGACCTGAAGGGCAAAGAAAGTGTGGTTTAATATAAGGATACTTCTACCAAATTGATTTTTTGGGGTTTTTTTTTGAGTGACAAATTGATTAATAGAACTTCTTGTGTGGGAAATAATTTACAAACCCCAAAGGTACCTGAGCACCAAGAGATGTCCCTGTCTAAGAGGTGCTCCAAGGAGAGCCTGGAACAGCACAAACACAATTGCCCCAGTGTGGATACAGATTGTTAATGGCAGCAGTAATTAAATCTGAGTGTTGTGGTTACAGCACAGGATTTCTGTAAAGGGAAAGGAGACTGAAATGTCACTGGCAGCTCAAGAAAACCATTGTCTGACATGCAGGGCCTGAATGGCACCTCATTTCAGCCCAGCCAGGGAAGCAAAGGTGCTCACAGGAAATCCAGGTGGTTTTAGGGAGCTGGAAATACAACAGAACCTTTAGAAATACCATAGAACCTCTGGAAATACAATAGAACCTCTGGAAATACAACAGAACCTCTGGAAATAAAATAGAACATCTGGAAATACAACAAAACCTTTGGGAATACAACAGGGTATCTGGAAATACAACAGAACGTCTGGAAATACAACAGGACCTTTGGAAATACAACAGAACGTCTGGAAATACAACAGAACGTCTGGAAATACAACAGAACGTCTGGAAATACAACAGAACGTCTGGAAATACAACAGAACCTCTGGAAATAAAATAGAACATCTGGAAATACAACAGGACATCTGGAAAAAGAACAGGACCTTTGGAAATACAACAGAACCTCTGGAAATACAACAGAAGATCTGGAAATACAACAGGACCTTTGGAAAAACAACAGGACCTTTGGAAATACAACAGAACCTCTGGAAATAAAATAGAACCTCTGGAAATACAACAGATCCTCTGGAAATACAACAGGACCTCTGGAAAAACAACAGGACCTCTGGAAATAAAATAGAACCTCTGGAAATACAACAGATCCTCTGGAAATACAACAGAACCTCTGGAAATAAAATAGAACCTCTGGAAATACAACAGAACCTCTGGAAATACAACAGAACCTCTGGAAATAAAATAGAACATCTGGAAATACAAGAGGCCCTCTGCACTTGGGTAACTACTGATTTTTCACTCCATGTTCTCCACATCTTCCAACGACCCCCATCGTGACCCAGCGATGGAACATCAATAAACCACATTTGAAGCCACTCAACAAGGCAGTGCCCAACCCAACCTGTCACAGTTTAGAGATTTGCAGCAAAAATCTCCAGTAATAAACATGGCAAAGGGCAGGTCTGGCTGTGTGGATAATACAGGTAATTTTTGGGGGGTCAGAAGGACCTCCAACCTCTTTTGCTGCAGAGAACCACATCAAAACTCTTCATGGCTACAGTGAAATGGAAGATTTGGTTTGTTATAAAATCCTCTTTCAACAAGGATGGGCTGAAAATTAAGTCATTCTTAAGGGCGAAAACCCCCCTCCTTTGGCCAAGGTTGCCACTTCCTCCCCCCCAGCTGAGCTGGCCTGGCAGCCCAAAGCCCATGGTGGCAGATCCCACGTTTGGGAAAGGCTCCAGGATGTGGAGCAGGGGTTGGAGCAGGATATGGAGCAGGGTCTGGATCAGGGGCTGGAAGAGGGGCTGGATCAGGGGCTGGATCAGGATCTGGAGCAGGGGCTGGATCAGGGGCTGGATCAGGATCTGGAGCAGGGGCTGGATCAGGATGTGGATCAGGGCCTCAATCAAGAGTTGGATCAGGATCTGGATCAGGAGCGGGAGCAGGGGTTGGATCAGGATGTGGATCAGGATGTGGATCAGGGGCTGGATCAGGATGTGGATCAGGGGCTGGATCAGGATCAGGATCAGGGGCAGGATCTGGATCAGGATCTGGATCAGGGGCTGGAGCAGGAGCTGGAGCAGGAGCTGGAGCAGGGCCTCAATCAAGAGTTGGATCAGGATGTGGATCAGGAGCGGGAGCAGGGGCTGGATCAGGATGTGGATCAGGATGTGGATCAGGATCAGGATCAGGGGCAGGATCTGGATCAGGGGCTGGAGCAGGAGCTGGAGCAGGATGTGGATCAGGATCTGGATCAGGATGTGGATCAGGATGTGGATCAGGGGCTGGACACTGTGCTCCCCATGGTTAGTTTGAAGAGCTAATGCCAACTCTGGGGATGTCAACACTTCCAAATCACTTCTTCTGCAATTAGAAGCAGCAATTGGGGCAGGAATTGTTTCACAATGGGAATATGACTCCAACCCAATGATTTCATGTCCACTTTTTACAGCTGAATTAGCAACCTTGGCAAAGGGAACCCCAAATCCTCCCTTTCTGACCACAATTGCTTTTCCTTTGCACTGTTTAAACAATTCAGCAGCTGCAAAGGAATTTATTTTTGCTACTGACACTCCAGGAACACCTTTTCTTTATTTTTTCTTCCCTTCCAAAAAGAGTCTGCCAAGTGCAATGTGGGCCACATAAAACACAGCCCTGCTGCAGCAGCTGACAGGACACAGAATTCACTCACTGCACCTGACCAAGGAGACACATCCTCGTGTCACAGATGATTAAATTCCACCTGGCTGCACACAACAAACACCCAGGGAGCAAAAAGCACTGAAGCCCAAGGAATAAAAACTGACCAGGTACAGGGAAATAAAGGAGGTGGCTTGCAGAAGGATTTGCAAGGAGGTGAGAATTACTCAATATTTCATATTTCGACCCACTGTGAAGGGAAAAAAGACACACGAAAAACCTTCTGGTTATTTCATCTCTTTCAAAGGATGAACGAGCACAGTGGGAATGACAAATCTGCAGCATTAATAACAAAAAAAAAGGCACAACACCCCCCCCTCCAAGTCATTATGCAAATGACAGTCCCCAGGATGAATCTTCAGCTCCTCATCAGCTCCAGGCCATAAGACCCTCATCTCTGCCCCACAATATAAAGAATCCAAGGCTTTAAGGCTGTGCCTTGGTCAGAATTCCTCTCCCTTTCCCTCTGCTCCCAGATTTCTAAATGGCAAAATATCTGTTCACAGCACTGCAATTATTGTGCAACAACAGTGTTGTACCACAGAAGGGGAAGAGCATTGAGAGAGGGCTGGAAAAGGCATCACCAGGGAGGGGAAACTGCTTTGGGTTTAAATTATGGGGGGGAAAAATAACGTGGACAACAGATTTGAGCTTGCATAGCACAGATGAAGCTATTGCTTACTGGAGTGACTGGTCACTAAGAGGCCAACCAATAAACCTGAGAACACTTGGATTTTATTCCAGATTCAGAGGGTACCCCAAATATTTAGAGAGTTGCTGACATGAGTAATCCCATTTATAATACTCACAAAAGTATTTTCAACATCCTTCTTTGGAAACACCAACTGCTTTCCTATTTCCACTCAAGTACAGGTGGATTTTCAAGGCACACTCCCCAGAGGATGCTGATTATTGTCACAAGAGCCAACAGAGCCTCCTCTGGAGGAATTTATAAACCTGTCAGGCATTCAAAGTGGACCAAACCACGAGTTTTCCAAGGAAAAGAGCCAAGCATGTGTCACAGCTTCCCTGTCAGGAGGGTTTTATCCATCAGCTCTGAGGAAACACGGCCCTTTGATGCAGAACTGCTCCCTGATGGTTTGGAACCATCAGCAGAAGGTCTCAGGACAGTGACAGGACGAGAGGGCAGGGCTGGGGCTGTGCCAGGGCAGGGGGGGCATGAGGAAGGGATTCATGGCAGAGAGAGTGCCCCGGCACTGGGATGGGCTGCCCAGAGAGGGGGGGATTCACCGGCCCTGGAGGGGCTGGAGGTGGCACTGGAGGTGGCATCAGTGCCATGGGCTGGTGGGCACCGTGGGGTTGGGTCAGGGGATGGGTCAGGGGTCTCTTCCAACCCAGCTGACTCCATGACTCAGTGAGATGTCATTAAACAACAAACCACCTGACTATGAGGGGATAAAGAGAGACAAAACAAGGAGATGTCTCCTCTGCCACCTCCTTCCTCTCTGGCCTGGTTGTGGCAGCCTGGCCCAGTTTGGCACTGGGTGGAGGTGGGTTCTAAACCCTCTGTGTCACTGTCTCATGAACTGCCCACCATGGCCCATTGGCAGCTGCTGCCCAGGGCACACCCCACCCCTCAGGGCACAGGGGGATGTTTGGGAACTCCTGTGGGATCAGGAAGTGTTCCTGTCCCCACACCAATGACTCAGGGGGGAGAACTCCCCTCCAGGAGCCACCAGCACCTTCACCCCCACCTGAGGGGTCATGTCTGCTCAGGGGCCATCAGGGATGCCCCAAATATGCCCTGATTGACCTCCCAGAGTGGATCCCCCACTGGGAGACTCCCCACCCCGGGGCAGGGACTGGGCGTTCCCAGCTGAGCCCAAGCAGAGATAAGCTGGGGTTTTGGGACTGGGATCTCTGGTCAGACCCAGAGGAGGAGCAGAGCCTCGACAGGACTGGCACTGCCACCAGACTGCCACCAGCATTGTCACCAGCAGGTTTCTTGTTTTCTTTTTACTTCGAACTCAGGGCCCCCGTGGTGCTCAGCACAGGGGTTGGTGAGCTCCAACCTGCTCGTACCCCACTGGGCTGGGCTGCTCAGCTGTTCTTGTGGCACAAACAGATTTCCCTTCTGTATCAGAATATTTTATGATCTTCTGGATTCGTTTTCCCCCCAACCCAACACCCTCTCCCCCTTCAAGAAGCCAGAGGAGAAGCTGCTTGGCCAGGCTGGGCCGTGGTGGAGGAGACACTTACGAAGCTCTGGGCCCGGTGCCGCTCCTCCTCGGTGGCCGCTCGCTCCCGGAGGATGGCCCGGGTCAGCTGCTCCTGGGACGACACCCTCTCCCTCTCCAGGAGCTTCCCAAACTCATCCCGGGCAAACATCTGCTCCTGCTTCAACCTGGAAGGACATTGGCACGTTAAGGAACATTGGCCAAACCGAGCTCCAAAGGCAGAGGCGTGGAGCGACTCGTTCTCGGCCTCTGAGGATGCTGAAATATCCACAAAATACAAAACATTCAGGAGAAATTCCAGAGGTTTGTTTTGGGTTTAACTACCAAAATCCAGCACCAGCTGAAAGGTTTCACATCACTTCTCATCAAATCAGAGGGCAGTGGTTTCTGGAGGCAAAAACAGCAGGGTCAGAACTGCCACACATGGAAAATACAGCTCAGTCAAGTGCTTTGGTGTGGTGCTTTTCACCCCGTGTCCCCCCCAGACCTCCAGATCCCCTTTCCCAGAGGGAAAGGAAAAGGAGAAAAGGCAAAAAAACAGCTGAGAGATAATGGCAAAGCAAACTCAGAGGGGCTAAATACTGACATTTGTCACTGACAAGAGAAGAAACAGAACTAAAAGTAAGAAAACTAAAAAGGAAGAAATAAATGAGCCTTGAGAACCCCTTTCTCCCCCCACTGCTCCCTCTTCCCAGCAGTTCCAGGGAGCAGGGAATGGGGGTNTGGCTGTCCTTGGCTCCACAGCACAGGGGGAGCTTCTGGCAGCTCCCAACAGAGACCACCCTGGAACCCCCCCGATACCAAAATCCACCCACAGAAACCTCTGACACTTGTGAAAATCTATTTTTAAGTAGCAGGGCCACACACAGAGCTCTGCTGGTTGATGGGTCTTTCCTGGTTTTAAGGAAGCCTTTTTCCAGGAGGATACTTCTCCCACCAGCCAGTGGGCACCCCGTTCCCAGCAAGGAGCTTTTCTGCACACTGGGACAGGACCTTCCCACCTCTCATCACACCAGAAACCCAACCAGAGGTTCTGCTGAGCCACCTGCCAAAAGACTGAACCACCACGGTGGGTCTGAGAAGATGGAAACAGCTGGAGCTACAGAGCTAAGGAAGGCGACCCCAAACCCAGAAAATTCTCCCCCAGTGATGCCCCAAGCCATAAACACCCCTGAAATCTTCCTTGTGCTTCTGCAGCCAAAGGCCACGTGGGTAATTTTTCCAAAAACATGAAGAAATAAACTGTTCAGTGACTAAAATTCCTCTGTTGCACCTGACAGAGTCAGCACCAGGCAACTCAGCAGCGATGGGGGTGGGAAATTCCAGCTTTTAAATGCATTTCTTTTGTGGTTTTATTTTTTTTTCCTGAAAGACTGATAGAAGGGAAGCTTAAGTATTCTCAGTGCATTTCCACGTTGTCAGGGGAGCTCCGGAGAAGAAATCCTAATGAGGAGGGTCACTTTGTGAAAAGCACCAGCATTAGAGCACATTAGACTCGTCCCCAGGGGATGGATTCAAGTGAGGTGGGGAAGGGGAAAAAAAGACAATTCCACCCCTCTGAAACAGCAGCAACCAATGGGGAACCTTTAGCAAAGTTTATTAAGCTTCAATTATTCCAGCAAAAAAAATAAAAATCAAATAATAAAATCAAATAAAAAAATAAAGATTATGCAGACAGGGGACCAAATTCCATTAAGTGATTTCCCAAGGTCCCCCCACCCCAAATTATTCCAGCAGGATTGATGTAACAAATCCTTCCTGCCATCAGTGGCACAGTCAAAACACGCTGCTTGGCTTTTGGGGTGGGAGAAATCATGTTTTGCCTGAGAAGGGAAAAACGTGTCAAAATAGAAGCTGAGCAGCTCTTGCAGCTGAGAGGCACAGGAGGTGTTGGAAGGTTCCTGAGGCTGAAGGAACCTCCTGCCTGGATCTGACCTTCCCCTTCTTCCCTCAGGCCACCCCAGCCCGGTGATTAAAGGACATGAAACTCGTTTTACCTCTAAAAAGAGCTGAAAAACCCCAGCCGGGTTTCAACAAACCCACTCAGAATTAGATCCTTTCACACCTAATTAGATGTTTCCACCTAATTCCTGGCAAATGAGCCCCAAACCCGAGCTCAGTCCTCTCCTCCTTCCCCTGGAATTATGAGCCTCGGGGATGTCTCCTCTCAGCTCCTCTCGAAACAAGAAGAAAGTTGGGGTTTTTCTGACCCTGCAGAGCAGCAGGCACAGAAATGTCAGGACAGACCCTGTTTTGAGGTCTAAAATTCAGCCACAGAAACCCACGACAGACCCTTTGGTGGCTTCCCCCAAGTGCTGCTCCATCCACCTGCCCTGCTCAGAAGCTCTTTGCTTTGGCCATTTGCTCTTTGTTTTTCTATCGAGTTTTCTCCAGAGGTTTCTCCAGGTGATCAGATATTGGAAGGGGCTGCTCAGGGAGGTTTGGAGTCCCCAGACCTGGAGGTGTCCAAGGCAGGACTGGCCGTGGCACTCGGTACTCTGGGTGGTGTGGTGGTTGGACTTTGGCTCTTCCTGGGACACACATCCCACGGTTTGCTGCATCCCAGGGAAGGATTCCATCCCATTGTCCATCAGCTCAGCTCTCAGAAGGGACAGAGGGCAGTTTTGGGTCAGCCCTTTCCCAGCAGTGAAGGTCACTGGTGGTGGCCCTGCTGTCCCTTCAGGGAGAGCTGTGTGTCTCCTCCTGGGCAGCAGACCTTGGTTATCTGTTCTTTATTGTGTCTCTGTGTCCATGCAGTGATATTTAGTTCCCTTTTCTTCTCTGTATTTATATATTTTTATAAATTCCTGTTGCTTCAGTAGGATTAGAACCCACTTTTCATCCAGGGTGGGTTTTTTTTCCTTCCCCCTCCTTTTCTCCTGCACTGCCCTTTTGTTTTGGGGCCTCTGGAGATTTGCCCTCAGCCAGGGGTGGGCTGCATGATCCCAAAGGGCTTTTCCAGCCTGAAATCTTGGGATTCCATGGATTTGCAGCTGCCCCTCTGGGCAGTCTGTCCCAGAGCTCTGCCACTCCTCACCTTCAGAAGGAACCTGTTTGGGTTGGGGGCATCACCCCCCGTCCTGCAGAGGAGCTCAGAGCTCGTCACAGACAGGACATCTCCCCACATTAATGCCTATAAAGCAATAAATAGATTGACCACATCTGTAATTAAAAACTTACATGGAAAGTTGCTCTTTAAAACTGTATGTTTTCTCTATATATCCAAGGGATTACCCCATTCCAATTCAAATCAAACAGTGGTAACAACACGAAAACAACACGACAGGAAAAATCACTTCTCAATTAAGGAACGACTTACAATTACTAATGGACGTATCAGGTCCAACTAGTCCCTCTCTCCAATTAGAAATCAGAATTTGGAATTCAGAAATAGAATTAGAAATTGAAGAACCAAGCCAGAAAACATCCCTGGTGGGCCAAGAACTCCACTTGCTGTAACTCAGGAAATAGGAAAACTCTCAAAAAAAGGGAAGGAGGAAACTTTGCTGCATTCAAAGCAGATTTTATCTGGTTCAGATCCAGAGTTCATCCTGTTCAGATCCAGATCTCATCATGTTCAGATCCAGAGTTCATCCTGTTCAGATCCAGATCTCATCATGTTCAGATCCACATCTCATCCTGTTCAGATCCACATTTCATCCTGTTCAGATCCAGGTTTCATCCTGTTCAGATCCACATCTCATCCTGTTCAGATCCAGAGTTCATCCTGTTCAGATCCAGATCTCATCATGTTCAGATCCACATCTCATCCTGTTCAGATCCACATTTCATCCTGTTCAGATCCAGGTTTCATCCTGTCCAGATCCAGATCTCATCCTGTTCAGATCCAGAGTTCATCTTGTGCAGATCCAGAGTTCATCCTGTTCAGATCCACATCTCATCGTGTTCAGATCCAGATTTCAACCTCTTCAGATCCAGATTTCATCCTGTTCAGATCCAGAGTTCAACCTCTTCAGATCCAGATCTCATCCTGTTCAGATCCAGAGTTCACCCCGTCCAGATCCACATTTCATCCTGTCCAGATCCACATTTCAATTAATTCCAAGAGAAGAGAGCTGTTAATTTTGCCACGTGGATCTGTGCCCCGGGACTCTCCCCCTGCACAGCACAGACCCACGGGCACTAATTTAATTCCAGACCCAGAATTCCTCCCCTTTTTTTCACTTCAAAATACCCATTTCTGTTGTTCTTAAAAGGCACCTGCAGATGTTAATTAGGGCATAAAGCACCTTTTCATTCCCAGACAGCAGCAGCATGCTGAGAAAAGCTAAAAACTCTTAGTTTTGTGCTCTGATGGCCACTTTGTGGTTTATTGTGCATTAATCAGGAGTCCATAAACCTAAAAAACTGCAAACAGAGAGACACAGACGTGGCATTTGCAGCCCTTATTTCTGGAGATGGGAAATTTATGGGGCCATCAGAGCCCCAAATGTTTTCCTGTTGCTATTCCTGCAGGGCAATCCTGCCTTGCCCCTGGCTTTCTCTCCATCCCAGCCTCCCATCTGCCCAACCTGATGGATCTGTGGCGTTCCCAGACAAACTCACTCCAAGCCCAAAACCTCAACCTCAACTCATTTTTCATTCCCTCCAACCGAGCAAAATCCAAAACAGTTCCTGCTGCAAAGCCCACCAGCAGGAAAAAACCATCCTCTGCCCTAGGAATTCTGGCGAACCCACTGTGTGGGGGTACCCAAAAACTGGCTGCAAAGCCAGTTTTGGCTTCCATGGATGAGTCCTGATGATGAGTCATGATCTGAAGAAGAGCCCAAAGTGTTTGGGACAATCCAGCTGAAATATTCACAAGGGGGTAATGTCTCTGAGTGCCAGGGGTGTCAATATTTAATGGGGGTAATCCTGGAAAGCATTTGGAGTCTGAAGGGATTTGAAAAGAAGGGAGAGATGTCAGGAGAAGGACTTGGAGCATCGAAGGGATTTGTCATGGGATTCTGTAGCTGAATTTTGGTATCGGGGGGGTTCCAGGGTGGTCTCTGTTGGGAGCTGCCAGAAGCTCCCCCTGTGCTGTGGAGCCAAGGACAGCCAGGGCCAGGAGGGACCTCCTGCTGGTGGCCAAAGTGGAGCCAAGTGAGAATCCCAGTGGCAGCTCTGGGATCCCAGAGGGAAGAATTGGGGAGTGTGGGGCAGTTGGGAATTGCAGCCATGGGAGAACAAGGCAGAGCCCAAGGTGGGAGCAGGAGGAGGAGAAGGAGGGAGCCCACGGGAGCAGGAAAGGGGGAAGGACTGAAAGCTGTGCCCCCCCTGCAGCCCCTGGAGATCCCTCGGGGGGCACAGACCCCCCTGCANGGGCAGGACCGTGGGGGAGCAGGTTGTCCCCCTGCAGCCCACGGAGCCCATCGGGGGGCAGAGACCCGACTGCCCCCCATGGAGTGACCCCCAGGACAAGAGCAATTATTTGAGGGGATCTTACAATTCCATGTCATGAAACCTTCCAATGAGGTGCCCAAAGCCCAAAGTGATGCAGAGGCAAAGCAGAGGAGCAAAACCTCCACCTCTGTGCCCGAGGCAAAGGGGCTCCACTGAGTCCCTCACACCTCATTTGGGGGGGTGTTCAGCCACCCACAGAGCCCCACTTGGAACTGCTCCCCAACTCAACATCCCTCCCCGGTGGGATCTGCAGAGACATTGTGACAGCATCAATCACCCCTTCAAAGCGAGTGACAGCTCCAGCATCTTTCATTATTATCATTATTATTATTATTGTTATTGTTATTATTAAATGTTTCTCTGCTGCATCCACTCACTCGCTGCTTTTCAAAATGCAAGAGCTCAGCAGTTTCAAAGCAAAGGTTTGTTTAAAATTGCCTGGGTGGGGGGAACATTTTCTCCCCCTCCCTCCTGGAATCTGAAATGTGAAGCAATATCACTTTGGTGGATGCTCCTCGAGTCATTTTCTCATCTCTCCTGGAAGTAAACGGATCAAGATGAAACTCGGGACCAAAGCTGGCAGTTTGAGGTGGCAGCTTTGAAAATGGAAGTGAAAAATAATCCCTTGGAAATTGGGGGTTATAAAGGGAGGAGTGAATTATGGCTCTGCTCTCTTCAATTGCCACTTCCCATCGCCAAGATTCATCTCTGAGGACTCGATGCAGTGGTAGGAGTGGAGAATCAGAAACCTTGGAGAGCAACTCTGCCCCTGCCAAATGCCTCTGTCCTTCCCTGGGAACCACAGGCAAGTTGGAGAGGCTCCCAAGAAAGACACTCTGGTATTCCTCAAGCTCATTTTTATCCTTCCTTGGCATTTCCCAGGGAAATAAAAACCTCAGCCACAATTCAGCCCACAAAGCCCCGACAAACACACTTGAAACATCTTTGAAAGTTGTTTCGTCAGACACAAAAAAAGCCTCCACGCTCCCTTTCAAATGCACTGCAGCAATTGCATGTACTGTGCAAAAATGATAATTAAAAAATCCAAAATCCTTGCTGGGGCTAAAAGATTAATTAAATCAGGCAAAACTGGAAGCTGCTAACGAGATCGGATGTTTGCCTTTTTCTTTGACTCACCATCACTCATTTGGTTTGATGCTTTACATTCCCAAAGCAGCTTTTCAGTCTCATTTTAGGAGGAGAACAGGGTGTGACAGGACCCCTGTGATTTGGGCCATCATCTGACACATCCTGAGCTCCAAAGAGGGCAGAATTCCTCTGCACCATCCCCTGGAAAGCTCAGGGCTCTGAGAAGCTGCTTCCCCTCTCCCAGCCAGGACAAGGGAATGATGGAAACCCCAACTGGAACGCCCAAAATGCTGAGGCTGCAGATCAAACTTCTCCAGCTTTTAATCACATTTAGCCCTAACACAAGTTTTCCTGGCAGGGCCAGTTCCAAGGAGAGGAGATTTCACTGGAACTTATTGATTTCCTTTATTGCTGATGCAAAAAAAAAAAATCCACAGAGAAAACCTGATTTTTTTTTGTGTTTTTTTTGCCTGGGACATTATATAGTCCTATCTAATTATACACTCCATCAACCAAACTCAATTAAATAATAATATGATGATGTGTAGGAAACAACTGAGATATATGCAGGCAGTTTAAGGAGCACTAATTACACTCTAATTTTTTTTAATCCATCATAATGAGCTTTTCTTCCCCTTCTCAGAGCAGAGGACAATGTAGAAGTTAATATTTATATTCAGGGTGTCATTATCTATTTGTGATAATCACTGAAAATATAAATAAACCCACTAATGGACTCCTAAGTCCACTGAACTCGCCAGACACCAAACTCCATTTCCAATTGAAACAGGAGGTTTTAATTGTTAATAATGGCTTTACCCAGGCTTTCAGCTCCCTCTTGAAAACCAGGCTTAAGATAAATAAAGGATTATTTCAAAAGACAGAGATTATGTCAAAGGGGTTTTTTTTTTTCACCAGCAAACTGATTTTGCACATGCAAAGCACAACCCTGCCCCAGTAAATCACCTGAGCCCACAGTGAAGCTCACAGAGAGCTCTCCAACTCCTAAAACTACCAATAATGACCTTTTGTAGTGCTGTTGGGAGTACTTTGATGGGCCAGGTGGGTCACAGGGACCCCACCCCTGCCCTGCTCTGCTGCTTCTGCCTCTGCCCCACCAGGGACAATTTGGGCTCCAGAGAAATCATCAGGCTGAGCTTAAAAAGCTGCCAAAAGTCAGGTTTAGGAGGCCAAAAGGGGCTGAGAGCAGCAGGTCAGACCAGCTCTGCCATGGCAGGTCCAGCCCTGTCACGGGGTTCTGTGGGTGGATTTTGGTATCGGGGGGGTTCCAGGGTGGTCTCTGTTGGGAGCTGCCAGAAGCTCCCCCTGTGCTGTGGAGCCAAGGACAGCCAGGGCCAGGAGGGACCTCCTGCTGGTGGCCAAAGTGGAGCCAAGTGAGAATCCCAGTGGCAGCTCTGGGATCCCAGAGGGAAGAATTGGGGAGTGTGGGGCAGTTGGGAATTGCAGCCATGGGAGAACAAGGCAGAGCCCAAGGTGGGAGCAGGAGGAGGAGAAGGAGGGAGCCCACGGGAGCAGGAAAGGGGGAAGGACTGAAAGCTGTGCCCCCCCTGCAGCCCCTGGAGATCCCTCGGGGGGCACAGACCCCCCTGCAGCCCATGGGGTGACCCCCAGCACAAGAGCAAGGGCAGAACCAACAAGTGCAAACCCCCATTCCCTGCTCCCTGGAACTGCTGGGAAGAGGGAGGGGTGAGAGGAGAAAGGGGTTCTTAAGGCTCATTTATTTCTTACTTTTTAGTTTTAACTACTTTTAGTTTTAGTTCTTCTCTTGTCAGTGATAAATTTCACTATTTAGCCCCTCTGAGTTTGCTTTGCCATTATCTCTCAGCTGTTTTTTGCCTTTTCTCCTTTTCCTTTCCCTCTGGGAAAGGGGGGCCTGGAGTTTTGGGGGGGACATGAGTGGGAACCCCCACAATCCCACATGCTGCAGGTGAGAGCAGAACTCGCTGTGGTCTCTCACCTGGTCCTGATTGGGGTCTCAAAACTCTGCTGAGCCGCTCAGCAGAGGAACCACAGAGATAAAAACACTCTTGTTTAATTGCAACACTGTCAATTAAGGAACCAACCTCCTCTTCTGAGCTTCAGAGTCTCTCCTGGCTCGTTCCAAGGCCAGTTCTTCAGCTATTCTTTTCTTCAGCTCCTCATTGCTGACTGCAAGGAGAAGAAAAGGCAAGGGAATGTTAGCAGAAAAACCAGTCCCAATCACAGAAACAACCAGGCTCTGGTTTGTTTATTTGCTGGTTTTCCTCTCGAGCAGCTGGAGGGCTTTTTGTGCTTTAACCATGCTGGATATTTTAGCAGACAACCTTTATTTCAAATGGTTCTTTTTAAAAATCACATCTATTAAAGAGCTTTTCAATTAGCACAGCCTTTGGGAAACACAACAACATGGAGTATATGTTAAATTAAATGCATTTTTCTACAGAAATACCGGAAAGGAAAATCGGGGGGGGGAAGACAGAGACATAAAGAGGAGTGTCATAAAATGCTGGGGTTTATTCCTACAGAACCAAAGGAAAGGTCTCTGTGGAACAAATCAAGTACTTTCAGATGCACATTTTACCCAACAAAGCACTTACAACATCCTACATATCCAGATTTCTCCTTCCTGTTGTTAGACAAAGGTTTTGCCTCAAATCCTCCAGATTCTGTTTAAAAACGCAGGCACGGAAAAAGTCCCTTAAATCGTGTGTGATACTCAAGGAAAGTCTGGTTTCATGAAAAAAACAAACTGGGAAGCAACTTCCTCAGGGATATGAACAAAGTTCTCCACGCAAAGACAACCAGCTGGGTCGGAAGACACCTCCAAGATCATCCAGCCCAACCTTTAATCCAACCCCGCTGGGATTATTCCCCATTCTCATCATTCCCCATTCCCACTGGAGTTCGCCAGGTCCAGGGTACAATAAAAAACAGGGAATTTTAGGAATGAATGGATGTTGTTCTCATTGTTACCCATTCCCACTGCAGTTCACCAAGTCCAGGGTGCAAGAAAAACCAGGGAATTTTAGGAATGGATGTCGTTCTCATTGTTCCCCATTCCCACTGTAATTCACTCACTCCAGGGTGCAATAAAAACCAGGGAGTTTTAGGAATGAGTGGCTGGAGCAGCTCCATCACCTTTATGGGAGTCACAACCAAAGCATTTAATTTATAAACACCCTGAGGAAAGCAGAAGGAATCCAAACCCATCCTGCCAGGGGTGACACACAGGGGCAAAGGGGGACCCCAGCCCCAAAAATGCACCAGAAGAGGTGGAAATGGTCAGTGTGAGCCTTGAAAGGCAGCAGTGCCACAGAGCGGGATGGAAGAGCCAATCCCTGTTTTCCTGGGCTGGCAACACCATCAATCCCTGCTCCAGCAGCACCTGCCCCGTGGAATTTCTTGTTGTGGGGTGCAAAAAACCCCAAAACATGAGTGCAGGAACTCCAGCAGAGAATGGAATGGCTTAGGTCATGATGACGAAAGAAAGCCAATGAAGACATTTGACCTTAACAATCAATTAGGCTGCTCATTGATCAGCCAGAGACTAATGGGGAATAAAAGGGGAGCTGTGGATCACTCGGTGGAATTATTGTAAGATACAACTGGGGAGCTCCCAAATGGGGACTTGGGGATGTTTCAGTTTGGAAAGCTGCAGTTCTACATGGAGGGAGGGGATTTATTCCAGGGGGAGAGGCATTTTAAAAACAGGAAAGTTCATTTCTTGGGGAGAGGATGGGAAAAAGAAGAGTGGAGATAAAGCAAGAATTCTGATGGCAGTTTCTGCTCCCACTACAGGGCCATGAAACAGACTGTGGACCACTGAAGTGCTAAAGAATGGCAGAACCTGGGGGCTGCAAGCCTGCTAAAATATTAATAGATTAATATTATTATATTAAAAAGCAAATTAAAACACTGCACAGCCATTCCCACTTCCACCCCCTTTAATATTTTAAGTTCTTCCACGGGTCAATGCCCAGCCCCCACCACAAACCAGTTTGGAGAGCTGATATTTCTTCTCTGCCCCCCTATTCCTCAGTAAATGTTTGAACAACACAGCCCTTTCCTCCCCTTCAGGCACAGCTTCCAACTCCAAAAAGGACTACAAATAAACCCACCAATTTTCAATATTTAAACCATTTTCATGCTCTGCAAGGACAGGGGAACACACAGATTTGGTTTAGGTAATCCCCCTTTCCACACAAACACAGGGAGGTCAATCCAGCCCCTTTCACATTCCAAGGTTTAAGAGGAAGGAAGGAAGGAAGAGGACAAGCCAAAAAGGGACCCAGAGAATCCCTGAATTACATCCACCCTGTGCCAGTTGGTCACAACTCGTGACCTGGGAATAGGGCAGAGGACATTCCAGACCTCCAGAATAAGTCACAGCACCCTCACCCTGGTTTTCTACTCAGCCATCCCAGCTGACATCACACCTCCAGATGGACTCTTAGGATGGGAGTCCAACCCCAACTGGGACAGGGCTCTGACTGGAAAAGAACAGGGCAGGTTGGGAGTTATGGGAGCACGAGAACATCCTCCACATGGCCACAGAATCATGGAATGCTTTGGGCTGGAAAGGACCTTCAAGCCCATCCACTTCCAATCCCAACACCTTCCACCGTCCCAGGTCACTCCAAGCCCCATCCAGCCTGGCCTTGGACATTTCCAGGGATGAGGCAGCCAAAGCTTTCTTTGCCCAACCTGTGCCAGGGTCTGCCCATCCTCCCAGCCAGGAATTTGATCCCAGTATCCCATGTAAACCCACCCTCCCTCCAGCTGAAGGCCGTTCCCCCTCACCCCAATGCTACACACCCTTGGAAAGGCAGGTTTCAGCTCCTGTCCACTCTCTCCTCTCCAGACAGGGAATCCAAGGAGACTCCTATCCATCCAACATCCTTTGACTAACCTGAAAAGGGCTTTTTCAGCCACCTTTTAAAACCCCACAAACCCCGATTTCTATTAAAAATATATTTATAAAGGAAAAGAGTGGGCAAAACCATTTTCTTAACCCTTAGAACTGGTTGTCCCTCTTATGCTTCAGCATCAGACAAATAAGCCATAAACCAAATACGTCTCCCAGGATCCCAAAAAGCTTTGGATATTTACAGGGACAACTGATGAGGACAGAGGAGAGAAGGGCCCTGAAAAGCATCTCAGTTCCAAACAGCCACTGAGGTCTCAGGTAGACAAGGATGTGCCCCATCCTGGACCTCCGCCCCGGAGCAGCACCAGGGAAAGGACAAGACCTTCACGTGGTGACAGCAACCTTTGAGAAGCCACCAACAATTTCACTCCACAGGTTGGCACAACTCAGCTGCTGTTTGATCCCATATCCTGTGCTCATCCAAGATCCAAATCCATCCCTTTTCCCTCTCACTCCGGGAAAGGAACAATGAGCAGGCTCTGGAAATTACCCCCCACCCCGAGCAGTGAAGGCCACAGCTCAGGGGAGGCTGCAGAACCCAAAATACCACCCTGAGAAACCAGGAATGGAGCCTGGAGAAATCCATGACTGAAACCCCTTCCAGCTGTGCCCATTAGCCACTCATTTGCAAAGACATCATTAACGGCAGCGGCGCTAATTACCAGGCATCTTCCTGAATTCTCCTGAAAGGGCAGGTGCAGGAAGTTCTTAATGAAGAGACACTCAGGTCCGAGACAACCAAATGCCTTTCACAAAGTGCTGAGCTAAGTGATAGTCAGAGAATGAATTAACCACCACCAAAAAAAGGAGAAAGTCAACAAGTTTTATTTTATCTCTTTGTTATTAAAATAAAAACCTGCTCAGGGAACGAGAGCTGCAACTTCTCCAAGGGTGGAACAGAACCACAGACGTCCCCCAGGTCCTCTGACCACCCCAAAGAGAGAAAAACTTGGTTTTATGGAAGAAGACCGGCAAGGATGGAACAGCACAGCAGGCTGAGACCTTCACTAGCAACAAGGAATTGGTGGCTGGGAGGGGCTGGGATGGAATTCCCAGAGAAGCTGTGGCTGCCCCTGGATCCATCCCTGGGAGTGTCCAAGGCCAGGCTGGACAGTGGGAGGTGTCCCTGGATGGTCTTGCAGGTCCCTTCCAGCCCAAACCATTCCATGATTTTGTGCTGCAATGAGCAGCAGCCACTCCAGGTGACCAAATCACCAAATGGGTCACGGGATTTGGCAAGAGCAGCCAAGCAGATCATTGGCAGGCACTGAGGTCACACCCGGGAATCACCAGGCCAGGAGAACAATATGCATTCCTCACTCAGTTAAACAGCCAGGAAACATTGTCCCCATCCCTGACCTTCTCCAAGTTGTCCCAAGCACGGAAATAAATCTGGACTTGGTCCTGAAATAAATCTGAGCACGGTCCCAAAATAAATCTGAACTCGATCCCGAAATAAATCTGAGTTCGGTCCCGAAATAAATCCGAGCTTGGTCCCTCGATGTCCAAGTGGAGATCTCCTGGTGCCTCCAGGGGAGGTGGTCCATGCCAACAAAGATTTGGGAAGGGCTCTCCCCACACTCACTGGTGAGGCCAATGTGGGACAGGCCAGTCCCGTTGCCAAAGGCACAGCAGAAAGTCCCCGTAGGTGGGACTGTGGAGGTTCTTCCTGAGTTGTCTTTTCTCCTCAAGACTTTGCAAGTGTTTTCAAAGGAAGCAGCAGCGTTATGGATGGTGTGTCTCCACATCTCCTGACTGGAGCCCAGAGTGGACCACTGATGGTGGTCACTGTGGTCAAGGCTGAGGTGGTGTTTCAGGGAGTCCTGGTATCTCCTCTTTGGGGCTCCTCTCTTGGGGCAGCCAGTCACCTTCATCATCACCATCATCATCCTCATGGCTGGGCTTCATGAACCAGCTTTGGGAAGGGCTCTCCCCACACTCACTGATGACTGATGAGGACAATGTGGAACACGCCAGTCCTGTTGCCAAAGGCACAGCAGAAAGTCCCCATAGGTGGGACTGTGGAGGTTCTCTCTCTGTAGTGTCTTTTCTCCTCCAGACTGGTCCTGTGTGTGCTCTCAAAGGAGGCAGCAGCGTTATGGATGGTGTGTCTCCACATCTCCTGACTGGAGCCCAGAGTGGACCAGTGATGGTGGTCACCATGGCCAAGGCTGAGGTGTTGTTTCAGGCAGTCCTTTTATCTCCTCCTCGGGGCTCCTCTCTTGGCGAGTTCCCCACCGAGCACAGTCCCAGGGAGGGCTGATCCTCCACCCTGGCATGTGTCCTGTGCCGTCCTCAGCTCCACGGCCTGGACACTGGTGGCCTCTGCCTGTCCCAGGACAGACACATTGGTCATGGAATCATAGTATGGGATTGTATGGAAGTGTTGGAGGAGTCGCAGGTGGTGGGGGGAGATGACCCAAGATTCAGACCCATAGAGAAGAGTAGACAGGACAATGGCTCTGTAGACACTGATCCTTGGACTTTCCTTCAGGTGTTTGTTGCTCCAGACCCTTTTATGGAGCTTCCCAAAAGCTCTGATGCCTTTGCCAACCTGTTGTCCATCTCTTTGTCAATCTTCCCATCCGAGGAAATGATGCTGCCCAGATAAGTGAACTGCTGCACTGACTTAAGCTCTGATTCGCCTCTGGTGATGTGGGGGTGATGGAAAACTTCCTGAGGTGCAGGTTG
The DNA here is from genome assembly GCA_013399695.1 of Formicarius rufipectus. Lineage (NCBI taxonomy): Eukaryota > Metazoa > Chordata > Aves > Passeriformes > Formicariidae > Formicarius > Formicarius rufipectus. Next base: position 107,224 of record VXAU01002529.1, read on the forward strand.
ATAGAGAACTTCTGTCTTCTTCAGGCTGACTTCCAGCCCAGAAAGCTCAGCAGACTCTTCATAGCAGGATGTGAAGCCCCAGTTTGGAAATCCAGGTGTGATTTCCAAGCCCACCTCGTGAGCCCAGAGCAGGTGGGGAGTCAAGGACACCACTCTTCTTCATCCAGGCCTGCCCTGGCCCTTTGGAGCATCATGTTGAAGGAGATTTGGAACAGCCCCAAACCACAAATCCTTCACAAAGCCACAGAAGTATCTGCTGCACATGGAAGGAAATGGGAACTGCCCCAGTTTGGAAATCCAGGTGTGATTTCCAAGCCCACCTCGTGATCCCAGACCAGGTGGGGAGTCAAGAACACCACCCACTCTACTCCTCCTTCCAGAATTATTAGTTTTCCAAGAGCCCGGATTTGCTGGGATGAGAAGAGGAAACAAGACAATGTTGTAACTCTCAGTGCACCAATGTTGTTGGCACACAGTTATTTTTAAATTTCAGTGGTTTTCAAAGGCTCTTTAAACCCTGTAATAGTCCTAAATTAGCCCTGAAAACATAATGGATTATCCCTTCATTCCATCAGCACTAGGAAAAAAACCAAAAAACACTAAAAGAAGTTCTGAGCTTTAAAGAGCAGGGTCTCTTTGGTTATTGAAAATGGCTGGTTATTTCTATTTGGTTATTTGAAAATGGTTATTTTCAAAGAGCATTCTCAAGAATAAACTCTCCTTTCAGACTCGGACAAATTTCTCCAGTAACTCTGCCACTGCCACCCCCAATTCCAGGCACCTCCTCCCACCAGGAATTCAGTGCAGCCACAAACCACAACCCCAAGGGCAGAAATCTGTGTTACCTGCTCAGTGTTGGTACTGTGCAGCAACACTTTAACGAGCTCACAGGGTAATTAAATACAAAATATAATTAAAAGAGCAAATAATAATAAAAAACCCCAAAACCAGTACAATTAGAAGTGCATAATTCAAAACTATTTCACATTTCAGTTTCCAAAGGCCTCTGGTTTACAATGCAAATGTAATGTATATAATATATTTACATCTGTAAATGTGATTTATACTCCTGGACATCAGAAAGCAGAGAGAGTGTGAGGCAGAGGTAACAGAACAAAGTGAGTTCCCATTACAGTGGGAATATTCTCCTTCCCACACCCCATCAGTGGGGGAGCTTTAGGAGGAAATCCCAACGGATTTATGGGAAGGGGGGATGGAGAAAACAAGGCAGAGCAGGATTAGGATTCCTTCAATGACCTGCCTGGGTCTATTTAACAAGAATTGCTCATTTTTGAGGTTTGCATCTAAATTAAAGTGTCCTGGGTGAGGATCAGAGATGGGGACACAGGAGAAACATCCTGCCACTGCCACCAACCCACTGGGGACATCTCAACCTCAAATTCCACGTGAGGGACACAGTGAAGGCCAAGGGAAGAAATGTGGAAGAGGGGCCACAAATCTTGGAATCTGTGACAGCCAACAAGTCATTTCCCACCAACAAGTGGCTCGAGCTCCAAAAGCCAGTTAACAAAAATCCCCCTGGTTTTTTGCCTTTCCCCAGGAATTCCTGCTGGGTGGATAAATGATGGGAAATCCTAATGGAAGGTTTTCCATTGTTCCCAACGGCCTCAGAAGGCAGGGAATTATTTCAGCCAGAGCTTCCCAATAACCCACCCTTCTCCCCCTCTTCCACAGGGTCAGCAGGGAGATATGAAATATGAAATATAAAATAAGCACGTGTTTGGTTTTATTTCAGCAGCTCTGTAGCCATGAGTCACCCAGCCAACCTGGTCATTTGAAATAATTAACAGGAATAATGAGGCAGAAGGATCACACACCTTCCCAGCTCTGGCCCTGCCTCAGATTGGGCACAGAATTGCTATTTCAGCTCCACAGACACTGCAAGGCTTTTCTGGCTCAGTACAATGGATCAAAGCATCAGGATTCTGTAATTCCACATTAAAAAAAAATAATAATCACATTGTAAGCAACGATAAGAAGGATTTTATGATCCTCCTTTCAAGTGGATTAAACATGTGCTGTCCTTGCAGGACAATTGAAGTTGTCCAGTTCCTGATCTTTACGGTTCATGAGTTTATTGTAAAGCTATTTTTTTCCTGACAGAACAGGGAAAATTTCCTGGGATCCTTTACATCTTCTCAGTCAAAATCATTTCTAAAATCTTTCACCAGATGTATTTCAACAAACCCCTTCCCCCAAACAGAGGGCAGTGACCCAATTATGTATCTCCCACCCCAGCCAATTGAAAGGGTTCATTAATTAAAATATCTCCATTTAGGAGTCACTAGTGAATGCAGAGGATGACCAACCACTGCTACTCAGGCCCAACATTGCCACCAGGATTCCATGATCTTAAAGGTCTTGTCCATCTTAAGGGTCTTGTCTCCAAGGGTCTTGGGAGTGGTGGAGAAATCCAGCAAGGAGGAGGATGGCAAGAATAAAGCAGGTTTTCCAAAGCCCTGCTAAGGTGGAAGGGGAAGAAGATGGGATTTAGAGAGGCAAACCTACAACCAACCCAGGAGAAGACAAGAATGATGGAGAAGGGATGGCAGGAGGGACTTTTCTAACCCTTCTGCTGCAGCTCCACGTCCACACAGGAGCCTCCTCACGTGTCCTGAGCAAAGTACTTTAGGAGTGCCCCAAAACTGTGCCTGCTCAGAGAAATGAAGCTGCACCACCCACGGCAGGACACAGGAGAAGTTGTTCTCCACTCTGCAGAGCAGCCCAGCGAGATGACAACCACCTCTGATATAGAGCTGTGACCACAGCAGGGCCACTGCCACCAACCCATTGGGGAGATGACAACCACCTCTGATCTGGAGCTGTGACCACAGCAGGGCCACTGCCACCAACCCACTGGGGACATCTCAACCACCTCTGATCCAGAGCTGTGACCACAGCAGGGCCACTGCCACCAACCCACTGGGGACATCTCAACCACCTCTGATATAGAGCTGTGACCACAGCAGGGCCACTGCCACCAACCCACTGGGGAAATGACAACCACCTCTGATCTGGAGCTGTGACCACAGCAGGGCCACTGCCACCAACCCACTGGGGACATCTCAACCACCTCTGATCTAGAGCTGTGACCACAGCAGGGCCACTGCCACCAACCCACTGGGGACATCTCAACCACCTCTGATCTGGAGCTGTGACCACAGCAGGGCCACTGCCACCAACCCACTGGGGAGATGACAACCACCTCTGATCTGGAGCCGTGACCACAGCAGGGCCACTGCCACCAACCCACTGGGGACATCTCAACCACCTCTGATCTGGAGCCGTGACCACAGCAGGGCCACTGCCACCAACCCACTGGGGAGATGACAACCACCTCTGATCTGGAGCCGTGACCACAGCAGGGCCACTGCCACCAACCCACTGGGGACATGTCAGAAAACATGCAAATAAATTCATTATCTGCCCATGGCCAAAGTGGCTAAAAGTGATTAAAGAATTCTAAAATTACTCTGGGAAGGAAGAGAAAAGGGAATTCCAGGAGGGTCCACGAAGCAGTGACACTGGGAAGGAGAAACAAGCAGAGGGAGCGTGACCTTAGAGGGGAATGAAGGACAGAAAAGTGTTTCACCCAGAGAGAAGAGTCATCAACACCCCTGGGAGCCCATTGAACTGATTTCTCAGGGGCTCTGAGGTCCATGCAAGGACCAATCCCACCCCTACACCAGGCACTGAAGGCACCAGGCTCCAAAGGGATCAGAACAATCTAAAGAAGGCTTGGGAAGCATCTCCAGGGGTTTCCTTCGGTCACCCAGCTGGGATGAGAACCACAGGGGAGGAGAACAACCTAAACAAGGCTTGGGAAGCATCTCCAGGGGTTTCCTTTGACCACTTAGCTGGGATGAGAACCACAGGGCAGGAGAACAATCTAAACAAGGCTTGGGAAGCATCTCCAGGGGTTTCCTCCCCAGGGAAGAACAGAAACATCTCCAGGGGTTCCTTTGGCCACCCAGCTGGGATGAGAACCACAGCCCAGCAGTGCTGGCACTGCTGGCTGGAGAGGGGCAGGAGAACAAACTAAACAAGGCTTGTGAGAGCATCTCCAGGGGTTTCCTCCCCAGGGAAGCATCTCCAGGGGTTCCTTCGGCCACTCATCTGGGATGAAAAACCACAGGGGAGGAGAACAATCTAAACAAGGCTTGTGGGAAGCATCTCCAGGAGTTTCCTCTTGCCTTGATGGCATTCCCTGTTGGTGACATAGGCATGTTTGTTCTGGAGAACAATCTGCAGGTGGGTTCAGTGAGCAGGTGGCAGTGGGACACGACCAGCCAGGCCCCAAACAGCCCATGCTCACAAACTGTGCCCCCTCCAAAAGGAACTCGGGGGGCACAGACCCCTCTGCAGCCTCTGGAGATCTCTCGGGGGGCACAGACCCCCCTGCAGCCCATGGGGTGACCCCCAGCACAAGAGCAAGGGAAGAACCAATAACTCCAAACCCCCATTCCCTGCTCCCTGGAACTGCTGGGAAGAGGGAGCAGAGGGAGGAGAAAGGGGTTCTCAAGACTCATTTATTTCTTACTTTTCAGTTTTCTTTTAGTTTTAGTTTTTCTCTTGTCAGGAATAAATGTCAGTATTTATCCCCTCTGAGTTTGCTTTGCCATTATCTCTCAGCTGTGTCTTGTGTCTTTTCTCCTTTTCCTTTCCCTCTGGGAAAGGAGACCCTGGAGATTTTGGGGGGAGCACAGGGTGAAAACCATCACCAGGAGAAGGAGCTGCCCCCGCTGTTTACCCCAGCCCTGCTGCAGAGCTGCCCCAGCTGTGCCTTTCCTTCAGTGCTGAGTCTGCTGGGGCTCTTTCAAGCACCAAAGCAAGAGGCCCTTGGGGGATTCTGCCACCAGGAGTGGGAAGAGCCCTCCTTGGACCTCAGAGGTTCCACAAGTCAAAGATCCAATCCCTGCCCTTCCTTTCCACTCCTGCAGCAGCTGAGCTGTCATCAGCGTGATGAAGGGGTTCAAACGAGAGCAGTGGCTGCTGCAACTGCCTCTTGGATGCAGCAGAACAGACCAAAGAATGCAAGAAGTTAAGAGAGCCATCAGTCTGGGTGAGCTGTGCATCACTTATTCCCACCATCCCATGAGAGGAAAACAGAGTGTTTTTAACTTAAATATCTGCTTAAGAGTGTTTCAACCCAACCCCACCAGAACAAAACTCCAGTGTGAATTAAGTAAGGAAGAATTTTCACTCCAGGACTCCAGACCTGTTTGGATATTTGTGGTGTTGGGGGGTGGGTTTTAAGCCTTTAACAGCTGCTAAAACTGCAGAAAACCAAGTGCAACGACCAGCTGTGCTCTCCACCCTCCAGCGGGAGGAACACAAAGTTCAGCTCAGCTCCTCAAGAAACCACCAAAACACGAGTTCACACCACAAACATCACCTCTCCAAAGGGGCAAGGAGCTCATGGCAAAGCCCTGAAGGGCACAGCTGACCCTCTTCCCCCCCCTTGGAAGGCCCAGGACGGGAGCAGAGCTGACCTGAGGAGCGGGGCTGTCTCGTGGTGGGCGACGAAGGCTCCTTCATGCGGTCGATGAGGCTGTCGGAGAGCTGCAAAACAGCACCACACTCACCCTCAGCTGCTGCCCTGGAGAGCCCAGTCAGGGCTGGCATGGAGTTAGGGGGTGGTTCTACACCCTCTGTGCCATGAAATCCCCATGAGGGACCACTGGCAGCAGCTGCCCAGGGCACACCACACCCCTCAGGGGACAGGGAGGGAGTTTGGGAACTTCTGTAGGATAAGGAAGTGTTCCTGTCCTCACACCTGTCCTGGTTATCCCAGCCAGGACCAGTTTGTCACTGGGTGGGGGTGCGTTCTACACCCTCTGTGCCACTGAACTGCCCACCAGGGACCATTGGCAGCAGCTGCCCAGGGCACACCCCACCCCTCAAGCACAGGGGGGGTGTTTGGGAACTCCTGTGACAAAAATCCTTTCCTGGGACATCAGAGTACTGATATTGGATGTATTTCTTCTCCCCCCAGACCTCAGAGCCTCAGCATTCAGCTCTGAGCACCAAAATGAAACACTGAGGAGCTTTAAGAAGCCAGGCTGGGAGAGCTGGGAATGTCCACCTGGAGAGGAGAAGGTTCCAGGGACACCTGAGAGCCCCTGGCAGAGCCTGAAGGGGCTCCAGGAGAGCTGGAGAGGGACTGGGGACAAGGGCTGGAGGGACAGGACACAGGGAATGGCTTCCCAGGGCCAGAGGGAATGGGATATTGGGAAGGGGCTGGTCTGGGATTCCCAGAGGAGCTGTGGCTGCTCCTGGATCCCTGGACGCATCCAAGGGAAAACTGGAGCAACCTGGGACAGTGGGANTCCGTCCCGGCCGCCCCAAGGAGACTGACCGAGCGCGCTGCCAGTGTCGCCCCGCAGCAACGCCGCCGCTCATTGGCCGCGCCGCCANTGGTATTGGATCAGTTTCAGGTCCTTTCCAACACAAACCCTTCCATGCTTCCATGTGCTGGTTTAGATGGGATATTGGTAAGGAATTCTTCCCTGGGAGGGTGGGGAGGAGCTGGTCTGGAATTCCCAGAGGAGCTGTGGCTGCCCCTGGATCCCTGAGAGTGTCCAAGGCCAGGCTGGAGCACCCTGGGATGGTGGGAGGTGTCCCATGGCAGGGGTTGGAATGAAATGATCATTAAGTTCCCTTCCAACCCAAACCATCCTGGGATCGAGATAACCAGGGAATGAGGCAGGGAATGAGGCAGGGAATGGGGCACGACCGGGGGAGGAGCAGCCCGTGGAGGTCACGGAAAGGCAAAGGGAGCTCTGCCAGCCACTCGTTCCTTCTGGAACCCGATCCCGAGGGAGTCCCTGAACCCCCTGGAAGGAGCTGAAGGGAGGGGAAACACCGGGACAGGGCCAGGAGAGGGGCAGGAAGGGGAAAAAGGGGGGACAGGAAGGGG
>VXAU01002529.1:115006-167800 GCA_013399695.1 Formicarius rufipectus
GGGCTGGGCCAGGGCAGGGGCAGGTGGGACATCAGGGGGAATTCCTTCATGGAAAGGGTGCTCAGGCACTGGAAGATCCCATCCTTGGAGGGATGAGGAGGAATAAACTCTCATTTCTGTTTTTGCTGCAGTCAGAGCATCTCAGTGATGGCTCAGGAGCCTCTGATGGAGACACTGGAACTGTGTCTGTGCAAGGAAGGGTCGGTTCGTTGTCAGCGCTGGAGAAGGACAGGGGATAATCCTACGGAAGTATTTCCCATGGAATCACAAACCCAAAAGTCCTGTGTTCTCCCAGGTCATCACACACTGCTGGTGAATCCCACCCTTCCAGCTTCCTGTTGGGACACTCATGTTGCAGGTTCTCAGAACAAGGAGTCAGGAGCAGCTTCCCAGACAGAGCCCTCAGGGGTAACGATGGACCTGCAGGATGACCTTGGCCAACAGTGACCTGAGAGGAGAACCTGCTGATATCCCATGGAATGAGACAAGTGAAGGGTTCTATTAATAAAGTTAAAATTAAGATAGATCAGAACTGTGTGAATTCACCAATTTTATAAAATATATTAGTTGATATTTAGCTGTAGCTGTGTGTTGTTGGATAGTTTGGATGGAGTGGATTGGTTTTAGAAATGTGCCTAATTGTGTGTGAAGAGAGTTCCTTCTTGTGCTTTTGAGATCCCTGCGCAGGGGAACGTAAAGATGCAAGAATGGGAACATCTGGTGCCTTTCCTGCCATTCCTGAGTACAACTGGAACTTCAGACAGAGAGGAGTAAACCCTCATTTCTGTTCTTGCTGCAGTGTTTCTGACATCACATTCTGGGGCATCACCTCCACTGTCAGTAAAGAGAAGTTTTTGCTGTAATTCAGCACGTTGTCCAACAAAGTGTGAAAGAGGAGCTCAAAACCAAAGCAGGACATTTCAAAATGGGGTGGGATGCAACTTCAAAGTCATAGAATCATGGAATCAGAGAATTGCTAAGGTTGGAAAAGACTTCCAAGAGCATGGAGTCCAACCATGAGACCAGGGCTGGGGGATCTGCAGAGGTCCCTTCCAACTCTATTGCTCCTGTGATTCTGTAAACCACGTCCTCAAAGTGCCACTTCCACACGTGGTTTTTTTTTTTTTAACTCTTCCAAGGATGCAGATGCAGCTTGAAAATTATGTGGGGAGCATGGAAAAGTCTGCAGAGTTGAGAGGCTGTTCCTGGCATTTCACTGTTGTCCTGGGTTTCTGTAGCTGAATTTTGGTATCAGGGGGGGTTCCAGGGTGGTCTCTGTTGGGAGCTGCCAGAAGCTCCCCCTGTGCTGTGGAGCCAAGGACAGCCAGGGCCAGGAGGGACCTCCTGCTGGTGGCCAAAGTGGAGCCAAGTGAGAATCCCAGTGGCAGCTCTGGGATCCCAGAGTGAAGAATTGGGGAGTGTGGGGCAGTTGGGAATTGCAGCCATGGGAGAACAAGGCAGAGCCCAAGGTGGGAGCAGGAGGAGGAGAAGGAGGGAGCCCACGGGAGCAGGAAAGGGGGAAGGACTGAAAGCTGTTCCTCTTACCCCTCCCCGAAGCCTGTGGAGATCTTGACATGATACCTTGCCAAAGTATTCAGTGGGATTCCAAAAGCATTGGATGTTGCACATCTGGGCGGTGCGGGATGTGCCGCATAAAGATTTAGCGGCTAAAAGCAAGACATGAACTTAGTTTAACATATAAAAGGGGGTAAAAGAAGAAACCCAAAGTTAATGACTCAGCAGCCTTTGCATACAAGAGAGATCCAATGGAAACGAAGATGAAGCCGGGGACCTCAACACAATAAGGAAACAGACCCATCAAGGTAAGGAGGGCAGGACCCCCAGAGGAGAGAGGCAGAACTTGAGCAACAGAGCCTCTCTAGGGAAAATTTAAGGTAAGAGTATCACAAATCCTTCCTGAGCCATGATTACCAAGAAGCACCACGCAGAGTCAGATGACAAGATTTAAAAGGCAATCATTTCACCAGAAATAAAGAATAGGGATGTTCTGACTGTATCTAAGCAGAGCCTGCGAGCTCTGATGGGGTGTTACTGCCAGGGCGGGGACTCCGGGGTGCACCCAGCGCTGCCTTTTTTGGCCTCTGCAATTTTCATTTCCTATACAATTCAAACTACCCTTTTTTGCTGAGTGACTTGGTCATTCCTGGTGGTCATTTATAACAGTTCCCAACATTCCAGCAGGACTTTTATCCTGAATGCGAAGCTCTGGTCTCCACGTGTCCTCCCACCTCGGAGATTCCCGAGGCAGGAGGAGCAGGGGACGTTCCCCTCCACAGCATGAGGTTGATGATGACCCTCTGTGGGATCTCCAGGGGCTGCAGGGGGGGCACAGCTTTCAGTCCTTCCCCCTTTCCTGCTCCCGTGGGCTCCCTCCTTCTCCTCCTCCTGCTCCCACCTTGGGCTCTGCCTTGTTCTCCCATGGCTGCAATTCCCAACTGCCCCACACTCCCCAATTCTTCCCTCTGGGATCCCAGAGCTGCCACTGGGATTCTCACTTGGCTCCACTTTGGCCACCAGCAGGAGGTCCCTCCTGGCCCTGGCTGTCCTTGGCTCCACAGCACAGGGGGAGCTTTTGACAACCATTTCCCTTGCAGTCCCCTGTCTGTGCCCAGCAGTGTGTCCTCAGCAGAGTCCAGCACGGAAATTTTCTCTCTGTTGCTGTTGCTTTGAGGTAAAGCAGCAACAGATGGTGTTTGGAAACATCATTTTGGCTAATAGAGTCACTGCTGCCAACTGTTCTGTCCTCCAAGTACTGGTTACAGATATTATTATCAATAAATAATGCCTAATAATGATACAAACACTCCAAACCCTGAAGTCCTTCGTCCTCAACAACTCCCACACTCTTCAAGACTCTGAGCCGTGTCTTTGGATGACAAAGTGTTTTACCTCTTCCTTCTTTCTGATCCGTGTTGCCAATCCTTAGTTTTCTGACTGCGCATCCTATTGGCACCCTCCAGATGCCACCTCACCTGTGGGAATTCCCTATGGCCACTGCAAACAGAGCTTTGATCACAACTTCCATGAAATTCCCGGAGTGCAGCAGCCAAAAACTGCCCTGAGTTTCCACTCTCATATCCAGAGGGTCCCTTCCAGCTCCATCTGAAAGGAAAAGTGAAATCCCACCTCCTGTGGCTGTTGCAATCAGCTGGATGTGGCTGGAAGGTGAGCCAAGGGCTTCTCCCCGAGCCAGTGTTTGCTGCGAGGCCAAACACTCCCAACAAATGAGTCCCTCGTACTCCTGATGGTTTGGAAACAGTTCCCAGCACGTGGAGGACGTGGCAGAAGGTGGGAGGGAATCCAGATGAAGGGCAGGCTTCCAGGGAAAAAAAAAAAGGCAGGATAAGCCTGGAAGTCACTATTCTGTGAAGCAACTCCCACACTTAAATCAAGGGGAAGGAAAACGGGAGGGGAAAAGAGCACTTGGGGTTGTCCTGGGGGATCAGGGAAGAGCCGGGTGAGGGGGGATGAACGAGCCTGGAGCCACAGGTGCAGCACAAGAGGATAATTAAGCTAATTGGGTTATGTGAGATTATTCCAAGTGGAGAGAAGGAGCTAAAGAAGATGCCAATGCCTCCCTGAGGAAGCTCCTCCCAGGGAATGTCGCCCCTCTCTCCACCAAAGCAGCAGCGTTGGAGCCCTTTGGTTGTTTAAACCCCATTCCCAGGCAACTGCTGGAAGGAAGATCTGTCTGCTCTGGAATTCCTGGACTGCCCTTGGTGCCCAGGTGGGATGAGCTGCCAGGAGTGCCCCTGCTTCTCTCCATGCTTTGCCCGTCCAGACCAATCCCAGTGGCAGCTTTGCCCATCCAGACCAATCCCAGTGGCAGCTTTGCCCATCCAGGCCAATTCCAGTGGCAGCTTTGCCCATCCAGACCAATCCCAGTGGCAGCTTTGCCCGTCCAGACCAATCCCAGTGGCAGCTTTGCCCTTCCAGAGCAATTCCAGTGGCAGCTTTGCCCATCCAGGCCAATTCCAGTGGCAGCTTTGCCCATCCAGACCAATCCCAGTGGCAGCTTTGCCCATCCAGAGCAATTCCAGTGGCAGCTTTGCCCATCCAGACCAATCCCAGTGGCAGCTTTGCCCATCCAGACCAATCCCAGTGGCAACTTTGCCCTTCCAGACCAATCCCAGTGGCAGCTTTGCCCTTCCAGAGCAATTCCAGTGGCAGCTTTGCCCATCCAGGCCAATTCCAGTGGCAGCTTTGCCCATCCAGACCAATCCCAGTGGCAGCTTTGCCCATCCAGAGCAATTCCAGTGGCAGCTTTGCCAGAGAGAGGTGTGATGATTGAAGGACTTGGCCCCAAACTCGGCAGCAGCAGTGGCACTGAACATCAGTCACTGCAGCAAATGGGTTTGCTCTCCATATGGCATTTCCAATGGAGTGTGGAAGATTCACAAGTGAAATAATAATTACAAATGAGGAACACTTGGAAAAAAAAAGATGTGGTTTTTCTCCCAGTGCCTCTCTTAAAAGGGTTTCTAATTAAGTCACTACTTGATGATGCTGGCGATGACATCGGCTGCCAAATTACAGCTGGTTGGGTTTTGTTCTCAGGGAAAGATTGTCCCCAGGGGCAGTAAAATTCCTGCATCTCTTCAGCTGCTGAGATGGAAGGAAGGTGAGAGAGGTGCTGAAATCCCTTGGGAAAACCAGGAGGGGAACATTTCCTTAATAACATTCCTGCCTGTGGTAGAAAATTCTGCTCAGCAAGAGGAGGGTCTGGTGTTACTGATGAAGCCACATCTGTCCTGGTTTTAGTAGCCAGGATCAGTTTGGCACTGGGTGGGGGTGGATTCTAAACCCTCTGTGCCATTTTTCTCACAAACTGCCCACCAGGGACCATTGGCAGCAGCTGCCCAGGGCACACCCCACCCCTCAGGGGACAAGCTGGGTGTTTAGGAACTTCTGTGGGATAAGGAAGTTCTCCTGCCTCCACACCCACCTGAGGGGTCATGTCTGCTCAGCGGCCAGCAGGGATGCCAAAAATATGTCATTGTTCACGTCTCAGAGTAAATCACCCATTGTTTAAGTCTCCACCCTGGGGGAGGGACTGGGCAGAGCCCAAGTGGAGATAAGCTGGGAGTTTGGGACTGGGGGCTCTTCAGATCCAGAGGAGGAGCAGAGCCTCGACCAGACTGAGACTGCCACCAGACTGCCACCATCACTGTCACCAGCAGGTTTCTTGTTTTCTTTTTACTTTGAACTCAGGTGCCCCACGTGGTGCTCAGCACAGGGGTTGGTGAGCTCCACTCTGCTTGTGCCCCACTCTGTTGGGCTGCACAGCTGGTGTTTTTCGTGGCACAAACAAATTTCCTTTTCTGTTTCAGTGTATTTTTGTGATCTTTTAATAAATTGTTATTCTGACTTGCAATCCCATTTGAGTTGGATTCATTTCTCCTACTGGTTTAACTCTAAACCAGCACAACATCCGAGGCAGATGCTCTGGGATACCCTTGATCTGTACCTGGGCTGGATCCAAAGCCCAACCAGAGCTGCAAACTGTGCTCCAGGGACAAAAGGAAGGAGCTTCCCGAGAGCTCAACCCTAAAATAACCCAAATCCAGCACACTTCAAACCAAAAACCCACCAAACTCCTTGTGGGGGGCTGTGCCACCACCCGGAGCTCTTTCCTGCGGGATGGCCGTGGTGGGATTTCTTCTCCTCATTCCTGGGTGTCCCCAGGGGTGAGTTCATCCCCCTGTCCCCTCGCAGGGCTGAGCTCAGGGAGGTCAGAGGACACGGGGCAAGCCCAGGGATGTCCCCAGCCCTCACGGTGTCGGATCAACCCGTGACCTTTCCCAGGTGATGGCCCAAATCCCACCCAGCAGGTCACAGACTCTGGAGCACAGGGAGGTTTGCACCTGGAGGCTCAGCTTTAAACCCCAACCTGCCGATGTTGCTGAAGATCTAACCCCTGTCTCAGGTCTCAGATCCCTTTCCAGGCTCATCCTGCAAGCACAGGTTTTCTGCAGGGACTCACACAGAGATGTTTCTACCTGTGCATGGGAGGAAAGAGGAGACTGATGTGGTCACACTCCCTTGGAGCAGAAACCACTCGACAGCTTCACCTCAGACATTCATTTCCTGCCTCACAAAGCAGCCCCAGGCCAGTTGTCCCTGATTTTCCCTGCCAGTCCATGCCAGGGAAGTTGCAGAAGTGCCACATCCCCAGCTGGCCGAGCCCCTGGAAGGACTTAAACCCCCTGTGATTGGTTTTTTTGGCAGCACAAGTTGCTGACTGTGCTTTTCTTTCACTCAACTCGGGGCCTGTCGGTTCAGATCTTTACACAAATGTGGATTGGGGCTGAAGGAACCCAGGGACCCTTCCTGGAAGACAGTCAAGGCAGCAGATCCCACAGGGAAATGTCCGCTTCCATCACATTTACTCCTCAGGGACCTCAAAGCCCTGTAAGGGTAAGATCTTCCAAAAGGGGCTGCAGAGAATGGAATGCTTTTCTCTCCCTCAGCTCCTTTTGGGAAGTGCCCAAAGTGGGCAGGTTTGGGTTTTGTAAGGATTATCCCATGGATATCCATTGAATACAGAGCAATGTTTTCCTTTTGCAGGTGGGAAGCACCACCAGAAGAGATGGACAGGTTGTTTCATAGGTTCAAAGACAGGCTTGTGTTGGAAGGGACCTTAAAACCCATCCAGTGCCACCCCCTGCCACGAGCAGGGACACCTTCCACAATCCCAGGTTGCTCCAACCTGGCCTGGGACACTCCCAGGGATCCAGGGGCAGCCTCAACCTCGATCTTGGGATGGTGAGACACTGGAGATGGAAGCACACCACGTCCTCCAAAGGTGGCTGTGATGAATATCTTCCCCTCTGCACAACTCAGGCCACGGCCCAGCTGAGCCCAAACAGGTCAAAGAGATCAATCAGGACTATTAAATATTTAACGATGAGAGGTGGGGGGGGGAAAAGCTGCCAAACCCATAAAACACCTACAGGACCCTCTCAGTTGTATCACATGGAAATGGGGCCTCAGCTGAGAGGACTCTGAGCTTTAAGGTCTGACTTGGGGCTGTTCCACGGTGGGGAACACGCACAGCTATTGCTGTGGGAATCCAGGAACAAACTCCCAAGGCCACCTTTGGCTTCTCTTCATTGTTCTGCCTTGACTTTGGTCCCTTCAGGACCCCCCGTGCTGGGGGATAATTGGGGCTGATTCTTATCTTGCAAGGTTATTCTTACAAGAAGAACCTCACCATGCATTTCCCAGGTCATGAAGTGAGTTCTCTGCATCCCCAGATCATCCTTTTGGCCTTTTGAGGCTTTTGTCACGATAGTCACAGAATCAAAACTGGTTTGGGTTGGGAGGGACCTTAAAGACCATCTTGTTTCAACCCCCTGCCATGGGCAGGGACACCTTCCACCAGCCCAGATTGCTTCAGTCCCCATCCAACCTGGCCTTGGACACTTCCAGGGATCCAGGGGCAGCCACAGCTTCTTGGGCAACAATCTTTGTGGAAATTGATGTCACCTCACCTCTCGAGTCCTATTTGAATATAGAACAGAACAAGAAGAAAAGAAGGATAACTATGTATTTTTTATTGGACTGATAAAGAAACATGGACCTGCTTTTAAAGACATCATGTTTTGGCCAAAACAGCAGAGAAATGAAGAGTTCAAAGCATGACTGCAGGAGCCCTTCAGAGAATCATGGAATATCCTGAGCTGGAGGGACCCACAAGGATCATTGATCCAAATGTTCCTGGAGCTCTGGCAGGTTTGGGAAGTGCCCATTCCATGAGGAGCCTGTTCAGTGCCCACCACCCTTTAGGGAAGAACCTTTCCCTGAGATCCCTCCATGGACATCTCCAGCCCTTCCCTGGGTGCTGTCCCTGCTCACAGGGAGCAGGGATGGAGCTGCCTGACCATTGCAAGCCTGGAGGATCCTCAGGTGAGGCAGTGGGATGGTCACACCTACCGTGGCTTTTGGGTCCCATATACCCCAGGCTGGTCTTGCCCTCAGAGGAGACACCCATAACCCTTTTCCCAAAGTCCTGGTTCTTAGTTTGCAACAACTTGAGCTTGTTGAGACTGAACTGGGGCACATCTGCAGCTCTTCCTCCCCCTCCCCATCCCCTCCTCTCCCAAGCCGCGCTGCTGCCGTGCTCCACCGAGCTCCGTACATACATTTAAATGTAATAACATAAATTACAAGCATTGATTTTCCCCCGAGGTCAGGTGGATGAGGCTGTACAAGCAGGGGGATGTCCCACGGAGCAGGAAGGGCTGGTTGGGGCAGATTAATTAAGGAGCTGCAGCACAGAGGCAGCCGAGGAGCCACAGCTCTCCTCAGCTCACCTGAGCTGCTCAGACACTCTCCCCCTGCCAACCCCACGGTGCCAAATTCCTCTCGCAGCAATCACAGCACTGACAGAGCTTCTGAAGATCCACAGGTTGCTCTGCCCTTCCTCTTCCGAGGAGAAACCCCAGTGGGGAGGAAATAAACTTTTTCTGACCTGCCTGAATCTTTGTTGTGCTGCAGCGGGGGAGGATAAAGAGCCTGTTGGAAATCCTGACTCGCCTCTTGTTTCCCATGGATAATTCAGGGTTTGGAAACAAGGGGGTTAAAGAAATGAGAAAAGTGGGAAAAAAGACATGATGCTTGTTGGCAGGACTGAGGAAAATATATTGGCTCATTTGTATGTATTAATATATGTTTTTACTCATAGAATCACACACCTGGTAAGGTCCAAAGAGACCTTTATGACCATCAAGTTCAACCACCGACCCACCCCCACCATTAAACCGTGTCCCCAATGCCACAGCCCCGTGACTTTGGAACACTTCCAGGGATGGGCACTCCAACCCTCCCTGGGCAGATCCTTCCAATGTTTAACAACCATCTCCATGATGGAATTCCCCCCCTATCCCCCCTGTCCCAGCCTGTTGCCGTTCCCTCTGCTCCTGTCCCTGTTCCTGGAGCACAGCCCGACCTCTCCCCGGCTCCCCCCTCCTGGCAGGGACTTGCAGAGCCACAAGGTCCCCCCTGAGCCTCCTTTTCTCCACCATGAGCCCCCCCAGCTCCCTCAGCCCCTCCTGCTGCTCCAGCCCCTTCCCAGCTCCCTTCCCTGCAGCCCCTCAGTGTCTCTGCTGCCTGAGGGGCCCAGAACTGCCCCAGCAGTCCAGGAGGGGCCTGTCCAGCTCCCAGCACGGGGAGACAATCCCTGCCCTGCTCCTGCTGTCACCCCATAGGCTGGCACAGCCCCGGGGCCATCGATCTCTTGCCCCCCTGCCCACCCCTGGGCCTTTTCCAGCTGCCCAACCCATTTTCCCCCACCTTGGAGGTTGCAGGGACTTGTTGGGACCCCAAGGCAGGACCTGGCACCCCACCATGGTTCAAAGGGTTCCAAACTGAGTCTAACCCAGCTCTGACACTTTGTGCAGTCGCTGAAATGTCCAGATCCTTTCAGACAGGGTGAAGGAGGACAGGCTGGACACGACCCAACACAGCCCTAACCCTGAGTCTCCACCCTGGCTGTGACTGACCAAGCTCCTTCACAGGACAATAAGATTTTCCTAACAGGTTGCTCGACCTTTTCCCTGCCATTATTTATGGGCCAGCAGCATCTCCTAAAGTGTGCCCTGAGCACTGCTGGCTGAGAGGTTGGTATTTGAAGGGAACTTCTTCCCTGCTTGGAGTTTCGTCGACGCCTGACATTTATGGAGCCTGGTTAAGCCCTGAGCACTGTGCCAGGGAATGAGCCAGGTGGCGGAAGTTTTCCTGCCCTCACTGAAATCACCTGAGACACCCCAATTTACCCCAAATGTCTGCCCGTGGCCAAGCAAGGCAATGTCCTCAATGAACAAACAAACAGACTTTGGGACGCTTTGCTGTGTCTCTGTGGCTCTGCGTGGTCTCCAGGAGAAGGTGGCCAAGCCCAGACCTCCCCTGAGCATTCCAACTCTTTTCTTCCAATCCTGTTAACACCATTCCCTCTCTCTCCTTCGTGTCCTTAGACCAGCTCAGCACAGCTGTGATCACATCCAAGGCCAAGCTGGACAGGGCTTGGAGCAACTGGGACTAATTAAGTCCAAGCGGCAGCAACCGTAGAACCATAAAACCCCTAGAATGGTTTGGGTTGGAAGGGACCTTAAAGACCATCTCCTTCCAAACCCCTGCCATGGGAAGGGACACCTTCCACTATCCCAGGTCACCCAGACCCCCTGCAAGGGTCTCCTACAGGAGTGGCATGACCAAAGCAAGGGTTTAAATGGCTCTGATTTAGGTGAAATCACAGCATGTCTGACTGAAACCCCCCTGATCAAAACTGCTCCTCTGTGTGTCTTTCCATGTTCATTTGAAAGAACTACATCACCCCATAAAACCCGGCAACGTCCCCCGAGCCCAGAGGGTTTAAGGAAGAATTAAGGAGATTGGAACTGCATGGCTGAAATAATAGGGAGGAAATGGAATTATTCCACCCCTATTAAATGCATATATTCTGCAGCATTTCTGCCCGAGCTGCTTTGCTGGCCCGTGGCGTGAGATGCAGTTTGTTTTCACGGGGGGGCATTAAACAAAACTGCTCCAGCACAGCAGCTTTGGAGAGAGTGGGATGAAAAAGCACTCCCAACATGGGGTTATATCAGCTCCAAATTGTCTCACAGATGTTTCTGGCTCCATTAGATGGGAGGCTGGGTAATTTATAGGAGTCATTTTTAACAATTTGATTGTTGGTATATATCTGCTGGATTGATTGGCTGGGGAGACAGATCTTTATTTTTATAATGGCAATAACATCCTTTGCAGATTACTGCTCAATTTGTCCCTGATGTAAAGGGGCTAGCCAGCAACTCTCCATTTATATTGTGCTGTTATTTCTTAATTATCAGCCTAATTGCAGAGAGGAGGCCAGGATGGATGAGCCTGGCTGGACAAGGAGTGTGGGTTTGGCACTTTCCCTGTGGCTGCTCCCGAATCCAGCTGAGATCAGTGGGATTTAAACACTCCAACTTGTGAGGGTTTTTTTATTATTATTATTTTTTTATTATTATTTTCTCGAAGCTTTATCACCCTCCATGGACCAGAGGGGCAGTTCCACTGAAAGCCACAGGAATGAGGTGACCAGCTCAGAGAATGTTCCCCCCTTTTTGAATCCAGAGCTGCCGGAGACGATGATCCTGAAGAAGGATGAGCTTCCCATTGGGATCGGGAGGCTTTGATGCTGATGGATGGGCAGCCCAGTGGGCTGTGCAATTCCTGAGTGTCACGGGTTTTGTAGCTGAATTTTGGTATCGGGGGGGTTCCAGGGTGGTCTCTGTTGGGAGCTGCCAGAAGCTCCCCCTGTGCTGTGGAGCCAAGGACAGCCAGGGCCAGGAGGGACCTCCTGCTGGTGGCCAAAGTGGAGCCAAGTGAGAATCCCAGTGGCAGCTCTGGGATCCCAGAGGGAAGAATTGGGGAGTGTGGGGCAGTTGGGAATTGCAGCCATGGGAGAACAAGGCAGAGCCCAAGGTGGGAGCAGGAGGAGGAGAAGGAGGGAGCCCACGGGAGCAGGAAAGGGGGAAGGACTGAAAGCTGTGCCCCCCCTGCAGCCCCTGGAGATCCCTCGGGGGGCACAGACCCCCCTGCAGCCCATGGGGTGACCCCCAGCACAAGAGCAAGGGCAGAACCAACAAGTGCAAACCCCCATTCCCTGCTCCCTGGAACTGCTGGGAAGAGGGAGCAGTGGGAGGAGAAAGGGGTTCTTAAAGCTGATTTATTTCTTCCTTTTTAGTTTTCTTACTTTTAGCTTTAGTTCTTCTCTTGTCAGGAATAAATGTTAGTATTTAGCCCCTCTGAGTTTGCTTTGCCATTATCTCTCAGCTGTTTTTTGCCTTTTCTCCTTTCCCTTTCCCTCTGGGATAGGGGGGCCTGGAGGTTTGGGGGGACACCGGCTGACAACCACCACACCTGGGTTTGGAAGTGATGCTCAAATCCAATTTCTTAAACCCACATTTGTTTCCCGAGCCCCTCCTCTCTGAATTCCTGATTAATTTCCAGCACTGGGGGTTATTTAACGCCACGGGTTTCGTTGTCATCTCTGATTTTCCACAGAGTGCCTGATGGATGGAAGCTCTTGTGAGCCCCTTCTTGGAGCACATTGTTCCTGTCAAACAGCAACGTGCATCTTATTGATGGCAAAGGCAGCGTGCCTTTTAGAGATGGCAAAGAGCATATGCCTGAGGAGGGAGGGAGGGGGAAAGGGAAAGAGGGGGAAATTCCTCCAGGGAAGTTTCACCTGGCAGAGGAATTCTGCCAGAGGTGGAGTTGCTGGATTCAACTGTGGTGCAACACATCCCAGCACGCCGGGACTTGGATGCTGCTCAAGCTGCTGAATGCTACAAAATCAGGGAAAGTGCAAAGCAGTTTTAAATTTATCCTGGTTGTGGCAGCCAGGACCAGTTTGGCACTGGGTGGGGGTGTGCTCTAAACCCTCTGTGTCATTGTCTCAGGAGATGCCCACCTTGGACCATTGGCAGCAGCTGCCCAGGGCACACCCCACCCCTCAGGGCACAGGGGGGTGTTTAGGAACTTCTGTGGGATAAGGAAGTGTTCCTGCCTTCAGCCCCCACCTGAGGGGTCATGTCTGCTCAGGGGCCATCAGGGATGCCAAAAATATGCCCTGATTGACCTCCCAGAGTGAATCCCCCCTTGGGAAACTCCACACCCTGGGGCAGGGACTGGGCGTTCCCAGTTGAGCCCAAGCAGAGAGAAGTTGGGGTTTTGGGACTGGGATCTCTGGTCAGACCCAGAGGAGGAGCAGAGCCTCGACAGGACTGGCACTGCCACCAGACTGCCACCAGCATTGTCACCAGCAGGTTCCTTCCTTTCTTCTTCCTCTGAACTCAGGTGCCCACGTGGTGCTCAGCACAGGGCTTGGTGAGCTCCATCCTGCTCGTGCCCCAGTGGGCTGGGCTGCTCAGCTGTTTTTGTAGCACAACCAGATTTTTTCCTTCTGTCTCAGTGTATTTTGTGATCTTTCATTGAATTGTTCTTCTGCCTTGCAATCCCATTCTGAGTTGGATCCATTTCTCCTGCAGGTTTAACTCTAACCCAGCTCACAATTAAATTAGTCTTTCGTTCGGAGGGCACGTGGGATTTGGTTTGGGGGGGTCTCTTGGCTTTGCAAATTGAGGGGAGGGAGGGAATGGAAGAGCCCTTTGGTTCATCCTGCTGCTTCCTGTAGGGTTTCACCCCCTAAAAAACAACCCCCTGTGCCCCTTGAGAGCCAAATCCCCCTCAGGGCTCCCTCGGAGGGGCTGCAGGAGAAGCCAACTGCTTCTTGGGGGAATGGTGAGACCTTGAGGCATGAAGAGCAGGAGGGGCAGTCCCTGTGCCTCTGTGGGGTGACCCCACAACCCCACGGGCTGTGACACACCCGTGGAGCTGCAAATGCAAAGGTCAGAGCAGCTGGAAGTGGAGCCACAGTCCAGAGGAAGAGGCTTCTCACACAACAGGGGTGCTTTGAGGGTGGAGGAGTCACCTTGGGATGTCCATGGGCACCTCCACAGGTCCTCCAGATAATGGAAATGAGCCACAAAAGTAAATGTTTTCCTTTTGTCCTCTTCAGGATAAAGATGAAGATAAAATCTCCTCACTCTAATCCCACACAATGAGATGAAGGACAGAAAGCTCAGGAGAAGGTGGAAGGCAGGAATTAAATTTGTTATATTAGAATTTGGGAGTGACATTGCTGATGTGAGAATGTGGGAAGCTGCAGAGCCCACAGTGTGGAGGTTTTCTGCACTTCTAGCAGGACACTCCTCTGTAGGACCAGGCATTGTCACCCAGATTGAGTTATGATGACAGGAGAGCACTGGACTGGTGGGACAGGATGGGTGAAGGTCACCCAGATTGAATTGTGATGACAAGAGAGCCCTGGACTGGTGGGACAGGAAGGTTGAGGGATACTCAGATTGAATTGTGATGTCAAGAGAGCTCTGGACTGGTGGGACAGGAAGGTTGAGGGACACCCAGATTGATTTGTGATGTCAAGAGAGCTCTGGACTGGTGGGACAGGATGGGTGAAGAACACCCAGAGGGAGTTGTGATGACAGGAGAGCTCTGGACTGGTGGGACAGTCTGGGTGAAAGAGGATTCTGTGATCAAAATCCTGCTCTTTAATCTAAATAAATCCTTATTCACAGCAAGTCCTCTTCATAGGGACATCTTAACTCTTGTTCTCATTTCCATGAGTGGAGCCATCAATTCTGGAAGTTCTCTCTAACCTCCAGGATGGAACTTGGCTGCTCAGGTTGAGCACAGAGATGTCCAAGTCTGCCACCTGCACTGCTGTCAGCCAGGGGAGGGCTGTGTTTGCTTTCCCTCCCCACTTTTTGGGGCTGGGAGGGATTTGCTGCATCTATTTGTCAAACGAGGGGCTTTTAGGAAGGTGTCTGAGTCAAAAGAAGACAAATGGGCTGGAAGAACTCACAACCTGTGGGAGAAAATGGCTTAAAGCTCATCAGCTCATCACCCTCGGGGATTGGTTCCTGTGTGGAGAGTCCAACCTTCTGGCTCAGCCCCTTTAAGCCCTGACATGAAGTTGTAGAAATCTCCTCCTCAAGTCCCTGATTCTCCCCTGATTCTGCTAAAGAGAGAACATTAATTACCTGAGGTTGTCTCTGCTCCACTGAGGCACAGCATTTGCCTACAGCCCGGCTGATTTTCCAGCAGGAAAACCACTCCAGCACATCCCTTCCTCTCCTCTGTCCTGGGACCCACACTCCTCAAAAAAAAATCCTCCTCAAAAAAAATCCTCCTCAAAATCCTCCTGCACCCCCCTCGGTGTAAAACCCCCCAAACTTTTAGATTAATCAAGATATCCTGGGAGGGAAAATATCTTTAAAAAAAAAAGACATGCACCAAAAAGAAGTGCTGCAGTCCAGTGTCTCAACAGGCACCGAGCTGAGACCCAACCGATTGTCTTCTCCTCAGCTGAGACACGGTGATGTATCAAACATCCAGATCTGCTCTGGAGCTTCAGAGCTGGGCAAGGACATTGCAAGCTGTTGAAGCAGGGGAGGAACCACCAGCTTGAAGGAGCAGGGGGTGATGTGAGCCAACCTCAGGGAGGAGCAAAGCCTGAGGCCACTTCTAGGGGTCCTTTCCTGCTGGATGAGTTGCAGAATCACAGAATCATTTAGGTTGGAAAAGCCCTCTAAGATAAGCGAGTCCAGCTGGTGCCCCACCCCTGCCAAGGCCACCACTGACCCAAGTGCCACATCCACGTTTTAAACTTTAAATCCCTCCAAGGGGATTTTAAAGGGATTTTAAATCCCTCCAAGGGGATGCCTCTACTCTGCTCTGGTGGGACCCCCCTGAGGTGCTGCCTCCAGCTCTGGGAGGACACGGAGTTGTTGGAGAGAGTCCAGAGGAGGTACCAAGTTGATCAGAGGGATGAGGCAAATCTGGAGAAATGGGATTGTTCTGCCTGGAGAAAATAAAAGGCTCCTGGGTGACCTAACTGTGGCTTTCCAGTACCTGGAGGGAGCCAAGAAGAAGGATGGAGAGAGACTTTGGACAAGGGCATGGAGGGGAATGGCTTCAAAGTGACAGAGCAGATTTAGATTTGGTATCAGGAAGGAATTCTTGGCTGGGAAGGTGGGCAGGCCCTGGCACAGGTTGGGCAGAGAAGCTGGGGCTGCCCCATCCCTGGAAGTGTCCCAGGCCAGGTTGGACAGGGCTTGGAGCCACCTGGGCTGGTGGGAGGTGTCCCCGCCCATGGCAGGAGTCCAGAATAAGATGACCTTTATTTAAGGTCCTTTCCAACCCAACCCCTTCTGTGATTCTGCATTCTGAGGTGACTCCACCACTGCTCTGGGCAGCGTGTTCCACCACCCCAGCATCCAATGTAAACCCCTGACCCCTAAACCTCCCCCAGATTTTCTCACCCCTGGCACCTCCAGGAGTGCCTTAGGGGAAACATCTGGACAGACATCTGCCCAGCAGCACAGCTGCAGGGTCTGCCCTGGCAGAGCTCAGGGGCAGAGCTGGTACCTCAAGACAACACAAGGGCATCCAGAGGTGGGAAGGGACCTCTGGTATCACCTCATCCAACCCCAGGTGATGAAGGAGCATTGGAAGCCTGGCTGAGAGGACAATCACATCCCCCTGTCCTTGGTCACACTGATGTGACAGCCACCCTTGATGTGTGCTGGAGTCCTCAGATGATCAGGGTTCACAAGGAGCTTCAGGGCTGGAGAACAACTCTGGGTGTGCAGCACTCGAGGAGACTGTGAGGCCTCATGGCACAAAGGAGAAGGAATTCAAAGCCCTGGATCCTTCCTGAGCAGGACACACGAGGTTGGGCTCTTCCTGAAAAGGCTTTTTGACATTCTGATGCATCCTTTTTAATTCATCAATAAAACCCTCTTTATCTGATCATCCGAATTTCCCTGAAATCCTGATTTCCCCAGAGCATCTCGCTGAGAGTGCAAAACTAAAGGGGCAAAAAAAAAAAGGAACAAGAAAGAAGAAAGCACTTGTTCTTTTCTCTTTAATGAGTTCATTTGCTGCTGCTCAACTCACAGACTTGCTATTAATGTTAAATTAGCTGGTTAAATTAGCTAATTATGGAAAATGTGTACAATACTGTCCATTTGGGACAACCAGCAAAGAAGAGCAACTCAGCTAAACTGGTGAGAGAGCCACTTCTTCCACCAAATAAATTAGGAGCACTGGAAACATTCAAATAAATTAGAAATGCTGGAAACATTCAAATACATTAGAAATGCTGGAAACATTCAAATAAATTCGTGGCACCTGCCCAGTATTGTGAGTGTCCAGTGTCTGAGCAGCACTGGGACAGTGGGAGGTGTCCCTGCCCATGGCAGGAGGTTGGAAGAAGATGGTCTTTAAGGTCCCTTCCAACCCCAAACATTCAGAGATCCTATGAATGAACAGGCCGTGAGTTTTCAGGGCAGATGGATTTGTGAATGATATGTTTTTATATTTTAACGTGCAGAGCTGTGTGTGTTTGCTCTTAATCCACGTCAGTAAATGGGAGGATCCTTGTTAGTCTGGTGGAGGTGGGGGGGGAGAGGGAATTCGGGAATTCTGGATCCTCTGCCTGGCTCTGCCTCCCCAGTGTGGCTTGAGCTTGGGAAAGTCACAGGATCACAGAACCACGAAGGGCAGAAAGGACCTCCAAGATCATCCAGTCCAACCTCTGATCAAATGCCCCCATGACTGCTAAACCACATCTCCAAGTGCCACATCCACCCATTTTTTGAACACTTCCAGGGCTGAGGACTCCAAACTTCTCTGGGCAGCCCCTCCCAGTGTTTAACAACCCTTCCTGTTGGGACATTCATGTTGCAGGTTCTCAGAACAAGGAGTCAGGAGCAACTTCCCAGACAGAGCCCTCAGGGGTAACGATGGACCTGCAGGATGACCTTGGCCAACAGTGACCTGAGAGGAGAACCTGCTGATATCCCATGGAATGAGACAAGTGAAGGGTTCTATTAATAAAGTTAAAATTAAGATAGATCAGAACTGTGTGAATTCACCAATTTTATAAAATGTATCTTGGTTGATATTTAGCTGTAGCTGTGTGTTGTTGTATAGTTTGGATGGAGTGGATTGGTTTTAGAAATGTGCCTAATTGTGTGTGAAGAGAGTTCCTTCTTGTGCTTTTGAGATCCCTGCGCAGGGGAACGTAAAGATGCAAGAATGGGAACATCTGGTGCCTTTCCTGCCATTCCTGAGTACAACTGGAACTTCACACAGAGAGGAATAAACCCTCATTTCTGGTTTTGCTGCAGTCAGGGTGTCTCACTGACAGCTCAGGCTCAGGAGCCCCTGACTGAGACACTGAAACTGTGTCTGTGCAGAAAGTCGTGGGCTACACTTCCCATGCAGAAACTCCTCCTCATGTCCCACCTGCCCCTGCCCTGGCCCAGCCCGAGGCTGTTCCCTCTGCATTTTCACTCCCACAATCACACACCTGGTAAGAGCCAAAGAGACCTTTATGACCATCACGTTCAACCACCGACCCAACCCCACCATTAAACCGTGTCCCCAATGCCACAGCCCCGTGACTTTGGAACACTTCCAGGGATGGGCACTCCAAATCTCCCTGGGCAGATCCTTCCAATGTTTAACAACCCTTTCCAGGAGGGAATTCCTCCCTATCCCCCCTATCCCACCTGAGGCCATTCCCTCTGCTCCTGTCCCTGTTCCTGGAGCACAGCCCAACCTCTCCCCAGCTCCCCCCTCCTGGCAGGGACTTGCAGAGCCACAAGGTCCCCCCTGAGCCTCCTTTTCTCCACCATGAGCCCCCCCAGCTCCCTCAGCCCCTCCTGCTGCTCCAGCCCCTTCCCAGCTCCCTTCCCTGCAGCCCCTCAGTGTCTCTGCTGCCTGAGGGGCCCAGAACTGCCCCAGCAGTCCAGGAGGGGCCTGTCCAGCTCCCAGCACGGGCGAGGATGATGGATATGAGGGATATTGGGGAAATCAGCCTCTTACAGTTCAAGAAGTTCCCTCTAAAATGCACCAAGAGAACCGGGAGAGCAGCTGGGAGTGGTTTTTATCTTGGCCAAGCGTAGCCAGATGCAAGTTGATGTAATCCTTGGAGCCCACCAGCTGCTCAGAGTGACTCCCCACATCCCCTCCGTGCCTTTGCACTCAGGCACGAGGCAGAGATGTCTCTGACTGGCACTTGGTGACATTTGAGCATCAATTCCCACGTTTTCCTGGCAGCAGAGCTCATCAGAAACCGATATTGGTACAGCTCTGGGGCACCTTGCCCGGGATGCAAATGTGATTCCTCCTTGCTGCCGGAGCCCGGCGAGCAAACATATGTCATGGCCTTTGAATGTGAAGCTGGCAGATGTCTAATTGGCCTGAATAAATCTCCAGCAGACACCACAATGGGTCACTAGAAGGTCTTAGAATCCCCCACCAAATTTTAATCAAAACTAATGAGATGAGCGAGTGAAGGCAGAGATGGGTTGTGGGATGCAGCACACGCTTGGATAGCTTGGGTTGAGAGGGATCTTAGAGATCATCCAATTCAACTCCCTGCCATGGACAGGGACACCTCCCACCATCCCAGGGTGCTCCAGCCTGGCCTTGGACACTCCCAGGGATGGATCCAGGGGCAACCACAGCTCCTCTGAGAATTCCAGCCCAGCCCCTCCCCAGGAAAAATTCCTTCCCAATATCCCATTCCCTCTGGCACTGGGAAGCCATTCCCTGTGTCCTGTCCCTCCAGCCCTTGTCAATAGTCTCTCTCCACCTCTCTTTGCAGGCTCCCTTCAGGCACTGGAAGGCAACAATTGGTCACCCTGAAACCTTCTCCTTTCCAGGCTGAACAATCCCAATTGTCTCAGCCTTTCCTCATGGGAAAGATGCTCCATCCCTCTAATCAACTTCTGTCCAATTCCTTCAGGTTTCCACAAAGCCAATCTGCCATTCCATGCTGATTTGAGCAGGAGGGAACAGCCTGCCAGGAAAATTCACCTCCACTTTTGGCTCAGGGAGCCGAACGTGCCCTTGGGAAAAGCGATCAGATCCTTTCTGTTGTGAGTTCCAAAGCAGAAAGGAAAACTGGGAGAGATTTCCTGAGATCTCCCAGGTTGGAGCAGGGAATCCAGGAGCTTGGGAGTGTGGGAATCAATTCAGAATGTCACTGATAATGTTTTGACCACTGATGTGATAAATGTTGTTTGAAATGTTTTTGCCTTCCCTCTGTGTGTCCCTTCCCAGAAATCCCTGTGTCCCTTCCCAGAAATCCCCCTGTGTCCATTCCCAGAACCCCGCTCTGTGAGCTGAGGGGCAGGGTCCACCTTGTTACCTGAAACCCTTTCCCACCTGAATGTAAATTCCCTCATCCCTATTGACCCAAAGCCAGACACTCCCCTTGCCCCTCATTGGAGGATTTCAACTCCCTCCAAGGTCTATAAAACCCCCTGTTCTCCAAATAAATTTGGTCCCCCTCTCTCCCGAGTGACCACAGTGTGTATTTCTCTGGGGCNCTGAGGGGCAGGGTCCACCTTGTTACCTGAAACCCTTTCCCACCTGAATGTAAATTCCCTCATCCCTATTGACCCAAAGCCAGACACTCCCCTTGCCCCTCATTGGAGGATTTCAACTCCCTCCAAGGTCTATAAAACCCCCTGTTCTCCAAATAAATTTGGTCCCCCTCTCTCCCGAGTGACCACAGTGTGTATTTCTCTGGGGCTCTCAGAGACCACATGGGAGGGAGGGGCAGAGCTTTGGGAATGGACTAAAAGGACACCAGGCCAGAGAGCAAGACAAATTCCTACAGCATCAAAGGAGGTTTTTAAAGGATCCCCAAAGGGAATATGGGAGAAGGGGGAGCGTGCCAACGTGTGTTGTATTCCCTTCTGGAGGTGTGCCAGCCCCACATCCAGCTTTGCAGCAGAGCCCACCCGCTCTGCAGAGGCTCGGGAGAGATGTCCCAGCAAGACAGTGATGCAATAACCACACAGAAAGGCCTTTTCCAGAAGACAGGCCCTCACTGTGGGCACCAGGGGATCTCTCTGCAGGCAAGCTTCACTTATTGCTTTCTTAAAATCCTTATTACGTTGCCAGCTCTATAAAAGCTGAGTAATTACCGTCTGCAATTACCTCTCGGGCGCCGACTTGATTAATGTCCCTTACCCTGACTGCTTTGTGAACTGTTGGAGAAGAAAAGATGATCTGGGTCAACTCCATAAGTGACTTTTTCAACGCCTTGTTAAGCTGAGAAGGATGGACTTGTGTTTTCAGGGAAGGGGCAGCACTTGAGTGCTCTGAGAGGTGGAATGGATGGGCTGGTGGGGTGCAAAATCCGGCTGATCCAGCCCCGTTCCCTCTTTCCCTGCTAACCCCCTTGCTCTGAAGCCCTGGCTCTGAGGCTGGAGAGCTGGCACTAAGTGGGAGGATCAATGGCTTTCTCTTCTGGCTTTAATAATTAAAGCTATTGAGCCATAATGTCTTGGATCAACAAACAGGGCTAACAGGTCACTCTTGCTGGCCTTGTAAATTGATTATTTTTCCACAGACAATCTTAGGGTCAGGGGGTTGGCCTGACCTGCTCTCCCAGGTCTGGCTATAAATAACCACTGATTGGGACCATCTGGCCACGGTTTGGCTCAAGCCGTTTGTTACTCTCAGCATGGAAACACTTCCTTGCTCTGGCAGAAGTGAGTGGTCCTGAGATTTCATCCCCCTGGAGCAGGACCCTGTAGCGTGGAATGGGACAGTGTCCTGGTTTTAGTAGCCAGGATCAGTTTGTCACTGCGTGGGAGTGGATTTTAAAACCCTCTATGTCATTTTTCCCATGAACTGCTCACCATGGCACATTTGCAGCAATTGTCTAAGGCACAGCCCACCCCTCAGGCTACAAACTGGGTGTTTAGGAACTTCTGTGAGATAAGGAAGTTCTCCTGCCTCCACACCCACCTAAGGGGTCATGTCTGCTCAGGGGCCAGCAGGGGTGCCAAAAATAGGCCATTGTTCACCTCCCAGAGTAAATCACCCCTTGGGAAAGTCTCCACCCTGGGAGGGGGACTGGGCGTTCCCATCTGAGCCCAAGCAGAGAGAAGTTGGGGTTTTGGGACTGGGTGCTCTTCAGATCCAGAGGAGGAGCAGAGCCTCAATCAGACTGGCACTGCCACCAGACTGCCACCAGCATTGTCACCAGCAGGTTTCTTGTTTTTCTTTTTACTTTGAACTTGGGGTGGGGGGCACGTGGTGCTCAGCACAGGGGTTGGTGAGCTCCATCCTGCTTGTGCCCCACTGGGCTGGGCTGCACATCTGGTGTTTCTGTGGCACAGACAAATTTTCTTTCTGTTTCAGTGTATTTTGTGATCTTTTATTAAATTGTTCTTCTGCCTTGCCATCCCGTTCTGAGTTGGATTCATTTCTCCTGCGGGTTTAACTCTAAACCAGCACTGACAGCAAATGGGATTTGCTGCTGCTGGGGTTGCCCACCACCTCAGGATGGGCTCTCAATACAACCCTGAGCTCTCTCTTCTGGCCCAAGTCATTTTAGGGCTGTCAACAGCTGGGCAAATGCTGTGGGGAAACACCAGCTGCTCCTCTCCTGCTTCAGCACCCAGTGTTGATACTGGGGCAAATGGGAACTGGCTGGGTTGTTAGGGAATGATCTGAGAGGGGGTAAGAAGGAAGGTGAGAGAGGACCAGGGCCACCTGACCAGCAGTGGAGATGCTCCTAAATGACTCAACCTGTCCCGTGAAGTCTCTCTCTGCCACTTGGCCTCCTGCCCCACAGAGCCCCTTTCCTGCCCCCCTGGTATTTGGCCAGTGCTGGGAGGAAGGGTGTGCCAAGCCTAAAGGAGCAAGGCCAGGCTGGAGAGACCTGGGACAGTGGGAGGTGTCCCTGCCTATGGCAGGGGGTGGCACTAAATGGTCTTTAAGGTCCCTTCCAACCCAACTTGTTCTACAGCTCAGTATTGAAACCCAGAGGAATTCCCAGCCAGGCAGTCAGGTCACATGCATTGGTTTTGAGGTGTAAAATTCACCTCCTGCTTCCTGTTCCTGCAAATCCAGGTCAAAATTTCACACACTTTTAATACAAGCTCGAATTTCCTGTGACTATCCAGGACACCAAGATGGGCTCTTGCCCACTGGAGAAGGGACACACATGATGTGAAGGCCCTGCCATGGCTAATTCAGCCCTCAATGGTCTTCACACCTCCCAAACTCAGATTGCACAGCTGCATGGAGGAGTTTGCAGGCACAGGGACAGAGGAAGGTGGAGAAATCTGGAGATCTCCTGGCATAGTGAGATCAAACCACAAAATCATCAAATCACAGAACAGTTTGGTTGGGAAGGGACCTCCAAGGTCATTTAGTTCCAAGCCAAACACCTCCCACTGTCCCAGGTTGTTCCAACCTGCCCTTGGACACTCCCAGGGATCCAGGGGCAGCCACAGCTCCTCTGGGAATCCCAGCCCAGCCCCTCCCCAGGAAGAATTCCTTCCCAATATCCCATTCCCTCTGGCACTGGGAAGCCATTCCCTGTGTCCTGTCCCTCCAGGCCTTGTCCCCAGCCCCTCTCCAGCTTTCCTGTAGGCCCAGGGAATGGCTGAAGACTTGGAGAAGACAAATTAAAACAGGACATTGGAAGCAATTTTAGTAGGATTGACAATTTCTGGTGGATCAGGTTCTGGTGGGACAGGGAGCAGCCCACCAGCAGGTCTCACCCACGGATGGTTTCTGCAGGACTCGCTGCATCCAGAAGATGCAAGCTATGCAAGAAGACAAAGTCATCACATGTTCACCTCTGGAGCAGTAAACCCAAGGTGGATTCCACCCCTCACACTTCAACCTTCACTGAAATGTGGTTTATTATCCAGCTTAATTATGCTCATAAATCCCCACTGTGCTACAGGGAAACTGTGGCCTCTGCCCTGGGGAGTTTGTAATTCAGACGAGGGACATGAGCTGAGGAAGGAACAGGAGGTGGCACCAAAACCAGCACTGCAGTGGTTTGTAAATCTGGGTTGTGTCACCCTAAAAACATCAGTGGTGTTCAGCGGAAGGGAGATGTGAAGGTGAGGGGACACAATGGGAAGCAGGAAAGGGTTTAGGGAGGGACGGGGAATGGAGGGTGGCATTGAAGGCACGAGGAGGGGCAGCACAAGGAGCAGCTGAATGGCCATCAGTGCCTGGATGGTCATCTCCAGCACCTGCTGTGACAGGGATTGGTTGGGGAGAGACTCCTGTTAGTTGTGCTGAGCTCATTTTTCACCAGGTCCCTGGAGCTGGGTACTCCTGGCAATGTTTTTTTCTTCCCCAAAGCCATAAAGAACACGGGGGGAAATGATATTCCATTGTAGGATGTGCTGTTCCTAAAGGGGAATCCGTGAAGAGCAAGAGCAGTCCCAGCAGTGCCCTGTTTGAAGCAGAGATGGTGAGGCCTTGGGGTCAATTTGATCACATCACACTTCCTTTTACAGATGTAACAGAGATTCCACTTCATTTTCTTGCTGAACATTTAATGTTCCTTGACCAGACTTCACATGGGAATTGCAAACCCTCTGCTGTTTCTTTGGCTACACCACCACCCCCTCTCTGGGAACTTTGCAGGTGCACTGACAGCTCCAATTCCTGCAATTCCATGCAAATCTCGACCCATCCTCTGTGTTTCAGAGGTCACCTGGACCCTACTCTGTAAGATCATGATGATGAACAGGTTCTCCCCCACTGCCACCTCTTTATCCACTGCCAGAACTTTTGGTGACTGGAATATCAGTGATGAGACATCACAAAACACAAGGATGTGTCTCCAACCCCACCCTGGTGCTGATGGGGTTGTGGGGTTCGTCTGCAAGGGTCTGCCTTACTGATTTTGTCCTTCTTGCTGACAGCACCAGAGAAAAGACCAAAGCCATCATTCTGCAGCCTCATCCAGTGCCCACACAGCACTGCTGTGCCATAAAGCTGATTTTCACTCTGCTCCTGTAGATCTGCTGCTTCATTGGACCATTTCTCACGGTCCTCTTGGAGCTGCAGTGCCCGTAGCTGCTCCCTGAGCAGCCTCACTCTGCCCTCCACCACTTCCCAACAAAACAAGCCACAATAAAAGATTATTCCATGGGGTCAGTTACAGGTTTCCCATCCCTTTTTCTGACCTGAAGAGAATCACAGAATTATTCAGGGTGGGAGAGACCTCCAAGGGCACCAAGTGCAACCATTAACCCAGCACTGAGCCAGGTCTGCCCCAGGTCACCAACTGCATCACCACACTGGCCGGGTCAGGGATGGCACAGCTGGGAAAACAGCATTCCTTAGCAAGGAGGAGACAAATAAAGGAGGAAAAAGAAACCAAATAATGTGCTTTTTAAATGGTTTACAGAAGGAGAAAGGCTCGTCCCCTTTCACAGCATTTTACCTGCCTTTTGAAGAGGAACACCTCCCACTGCAGCTCTGCTTTCTTTGAGGGATTCCATTTCCACAGATTCCATGGCTTTGACAGTGGGAAAGCAGCAGTACTTTTCCACTTAACTCAATCTTAGTTATTTTCCCTGCAGCAGCAGCAGCAGCAGCAGCAGCAGCAGCACTCAGCCCAGCCTGGGAAATGGCAGGAGGCAGAAAACAATAAGGAGGCATTTGAGTCATCTCTCTGCCTCGACTCTCAGCATTGAGGCAACTTCTTTTCCTGCCCCAGGAGCTTCTTCTAATTCACAGAGACAGAGAGAACTGATGGCAGCTATGTGCTGGGGAGAGAGGCTGCTTGCTGCCAGGCAGGACTGCCAAAAAACCTCACTGTCCTGGGTTTCTGGGGGTGGATTTTGGTATCGGGGGGGTTCCAAGGTGGTCTCTGTTGGGAGCTGCCAGAAGCTCCCCCTGTGCTGTGGAGCCAAGGACAGCCAGGGCCAGGAGGGACCTCCTGCTGGTGGCCAAAGTGGAGCCAAGTGAGAATCCCAGTGGCAGCTCTGGGATCCCAGAGTGAAGAATTGGGGAGTGTGGGGCAGTTGGGAATTGCAGCCATGGGAGAACAAGGCAGAGCCCAAGGTGGGAGCAGGAGGAGGAGAAGGAGGGAGCCCACGGGAGCAGGAAAGGGGGAAGGACTGAAAGCTGTGCCCCCCCTGCAGCCCCTGGAGATCCCTCGGGGGGCACAGACCCCCCTGCAGCCCATGGGGTGACCCCCAGCACACGAGCAAGGGCAGAACCAACAAGTGCAAACTCCCATTCCCTGCTCCCTGGAACTGCTGGGAAGAGGGAGCAGTGGGAGGAGAAAGGGGTTCTTAAGGTTGATTTATTTCTTCCTTTTCAGTTTTCTTACTTTTAGCTTTAGTTCTTCTCTCGTTAGCAATAAATGTCAGTATTTAGCCTCTCTGAGTTTGCTTTGCCATTATCTCTCAGCTGTTTTTTTGCCTTTTCTCCTTTTCCTTTCCCTCTGGGAATGGGGGCCCTGGAGGTTTGCGGGCACAGGGGGTGAAAACCACCACACCCACTTAAAGCAGGTTTAGCTGACACTCCTGTAATGGTAAATAGGAGTAAGAAGATCATCCACCTGAGTGACCAATTGCAGGATCAGATCCTGATTTTTCAACACAATTTCATTCAGTTCTTTTTCAAGCAGCTTGGCAAGGTCTGATAATGCTTTAGAAGAACACCAGGATTAAGTCTAATGCAAGAAGGGGATGGTTTGGATGTGATTCTTTGCCCAGAATTCCAGTTTAATGCAGCTGATGGGGGGTGAGAAGCTCTGTAAGGAGGGCAGTACATTTTCTTGAGCTGACTGATGGATGCCAACAGCATCAGGCTCTCTTTATGCAGGCAGAATTCCTGCCACAGCCTCGGATGGAAACTCTGGCCTTCCCTCTGCTCCCATTTCCACTGATGGAAGTCAAAGGTAATTTCATTAGTGGCAATAGAAAAGCATTACAGACAAGGCAATTACACCTGTAAGAGATGGGTGTGAGCTGACCCCTCTCCTCTGACATTTCTGCTCATGTTTGAAATGAAATCACAAAGTACTCGTGGCATTTTGGAAAATGTTAAACCTGTAGTGGAGAGACCTGTGTGCACACCAGCCCTGAGCAGGGGGGGGAATCTGCTGGATTTAGGAATTCACAAGTGCCCCTGAGAAAATCCCAGGGGATGAATTGTGGGAAGGGGTTGCAGGTCAAACTACCTTGGGGAAGGAGCTGCCAAGGAACCACCCATCTCACTGGCCATACCTCAGAGTGCTAAAACACTGGGAGAAAGGAAGGTGAAAAATAAAAACACATTTCTGCCCCCTGCTTTCCAGCCCTTGAGTTGTCAGGCTGAGATCCTGCCCTGCAAGCTGTGTAAGGAGAAAATGATGTTCTCACAGCCCTTCAGCCTCCTTGTGTCATAGATTATTCATCAAGGAAGGTCTCAGCATCGGTGTGCTGCAGCAGCCCAGACTACATTGAATTCCCCTCTTTTGTTTAAGGGAAATATAAATTCCCACCTGTAGCTCTGCTTGGGTTGGGAGTGAAGGGCTTGTCAATGAAAGCAGGCAGTGGGTTAGCAATTAAACCCCCTGGAAGGCAGCAAGGTCACAGTTCTGGGCGAGCTTTGCTGTTGTTTGTCCTGATGAAGTTCCTCCTAAACGAGGTGATTATTGTAGCTGTCAGGAAGGAGAAGGTGGGACACATCGATTGCATCCCCTCCAGGCCCTGCTGGGTCTGGGCAGTCAAGAGGAATTGCCAATTAACAAAAAACAATATTGGCAAGTCGGCAGTTTGAGAAGAAAAAACTCCCCCCCAGCCAGTGCAGAAACCTCTTGCCGTTCAAATCACCCTCCTGGGGCAAAGGCATTGGCCAACCTCAGCAAATCAGCACAAATGAGCTTTATTTGGGGCATCTCTGAAGAGCAAATTGCAGAGCTCAGAGCCCTTCAGAGGGGAAAGGCAGCAGAGCAGCTCTGCAGGGACACACTGGAGTGCACAGCCCACAAAAATCACTTCGGGGTAACTATCCTGGTCTGAAAACACAGGAAGTTTGTATTTCAGAATCAAAGTGCCCATGCTCTTGTTCTGCCATTCTGCTGATGATCACAGGGGTGGGGATTTATTATATTAAATAAAAGCTCTTCCACAACAGCTACTGTGGAAGTATTCCCCTGGTAAATAAACCCTGGGAACACCACACTCTCCAGTTCCTTGGGCTTCAAAATAAAGCTCAGATAAAGGGAAGCTCCTGACTCACCTACAGGTTCCAGCAACTTCTAGGCAATTAAAATCATTCCCTTCAGCTCAGGGCTGATGAGACACCTCCAGAAGGGCAGCCAGGAGCAGTGTCTTTGACCCGGTGGAGAAAACACCCAGCAGCAGCTACAGAGTGATTCAAATGATGGCCCTTCCTGGCCTGGCTGAGATATTCCTGCCTTGGCATCACCAACCCAGGGTCTTGTGAGGTGTTTTGGGCACGAGCTCTCAAGGGATGTGACAGCAGAGGTGTTGTCATGCTTCATTTGCAAACAGGGGACTGGGAGGTGGTTTGTTTGGTGTTGTCCAGTGAGAAACAACCTCTGGTTCTCCAGCCCTGGAGAGGGTGATGCAGATCTTCCCTTTCTCTCAAAGGTCATCCCGTGGCAAGAGGTGGAGTGTGCAGATGGAAAAGCAAGGAGGTTGGACTTCAGTGTTGTTACAGTCATGGAGTATCCTGAGCTGGGAGAGATTTATCCACTGATAATTTGATCTCAGAGATGTGTCACTTCCCAGTCTGGGAACCAGCTCAGATCTGTCATTTCCAGCTGTTCCAAACCACAATTTCAAGGCCAAACTCTCCCAGGTTTGCTTTTCCACTTGATGGTTTCTTTGGTGTCCAGCCCTGGAGAGGGTGATGCAGATCTTCCATTTCCCAGATGATCCTGTGGCCAGAGGTGGAGAGTGCAGATGGAAAAGCAAGGAGGTTGGTGATCCCTGTCATGGAATCAGAGCATCACAGTCATGGAATATCCTGAGCTGGGAGAGATTTATCCACTGATAATTTGATGTCAGAGATGTATCACTTCCCAGCCTGTGACTCAGCTTGGATCTGTCACTTCCAGCCGTTCCAGACCACAATTCCAAGGCCAAACTCCCCCAGCATTGCTGACCTCGGGGGTCCCATCCCCGGGAGAACTGGACAGAGTGGTTTTAAAGCGCTCCACATGAAAGACACCAACCCCAGCGGCCCTGCAGGATGTTTTTGGGATCTCACACACCCCCCACGTACTATTTAGCACCACCAGCTCATAAAAGTCCCGACTCGAAGTATTTAATGCGTGTTACTCGCTTTAAACCCTAATAAAGGTCTAAACCCGTCGCTGCCCCCACAGACCTGCCCGTGAGGGCTCTGTGAGGGCGCTTCGCTTCCTCGCACCCCACCTGCGTCCCGGCGCGAACGGTGGCTTTGGGGCACGGGCGCCTTTGCAGGGGCGTCTTACCTGGTCGGTAATTTTTTAAATTACAGATTAATTAACCACAGAACACCCGCGGGAGGCGCCTGAGGGGCGGGGGAAACTACAACTCCCAGCAGGCCCCGCGGCGGGGCCACGCCCCCTCCCCGCCCTTCCCACCTCCTATTGGGCGGCAGGCCACGGCGCTCTGTCCTGATTGGCTGCGCCGGTGCGTGCGTCGTGGCGGAGCGGGGGGGGAAGATGGCGGCGAGCGAGGTGGCGGGGCGGTACCGCGGCCCTGTGGGCAGGAGCAAAGACCCCTCGGGGCTGCTCATCTCCGTCATCAGGTACGGGCGGCCCCGCGCTGACACCCCCCGGGCCCCTGAGGGGATATCCGGCCCTTATCCTCATCCCCAGGGCCCCTGAGGGGATACCCGGCCCTCATCATCATCCCCAGGGCCCCTGAGGGGACACCCGACCCTCACCGGGCCCTGCCGTGCCCTGCCAGGGCCCTGCTGGCTCTGGAGCGCTGGGGAAGCGGCAGTTCTGGAGTCAGCCCTGTCCCTGAGGGGTGTACCGCTGTTCTCTATCCCTGCCGGCTCATCCTCTCCTGCTAGGCGTTCCCCTGGGGTCACAGTCTCCTGGGTGGGCTGGACCTGGGGCTGAGGACGATTGGGTGGGGTCACCAAGGCCAGAGGTCCTACCTTGGCGTCCCAACAAGTCCCTGCAGCTCCAGGCTGGGGGAAAAGGGGTTGGGCAGCTGGAAAAGGCCCAGGGGTTGGCAGGGGGGCAAGAGATCGATGGCCCCGGGGCTGTGCCAGCCTATGGGGTGACAGCAGGAGCAGGGCAGGGATTGTCTCCCCGTGCTGGGAGCTGGACAGGCCCCTCCTGGACTGCTGGGGCAGTTCTGGGCCCCTCAGGCAGCAGAGACACTGAGGGGCTGCAGGGAAGGGAGCTGGGAAGGGGCTGGAGCAGCAGGAGGGGCTGAGGGAGCTGGGAGGGCTCATGGTGGAGAAAAGGAGGCTCAGGGGGGACCTTGTGGCTCTGCAAGTCCCTGCCAGGAGGGGGGAGCTGGGGAGAGGTTGGGCTGTGCTCCAGGAACAGGGACAGGAGCAGAGGGAATGGTCTCAGGTGGGACAGGGAGGGATAGAGGGGGAGTTCCCTCCTGGAAAGGGTTGTTAAACATTGGAAGGATCTGCCCAGGGAGGGTTGGAGTGCCCATCCCTGGAAGTGTTCCAAAGTCATGGGGCTGTGGCATTGGGGACACGGTTTAATGGTGGGGTTGGGTCGTGGTTGAACGTGATGGTCATAAAGGTCTCTTTGGACCTTATCAGGTGTGTGATTGTGGGAGTGAAAATGCAGATGGAACGGTCTCAGGGTGGGACAGGGTAGGTGGGACATCAGGGGGAATTCCCTCCTGGAAAGGGTGCTCAGGCCTTGGAAGGGGCTGCTCAGGGAGGTTTGGAGTCCCCATCTCTGGAGGGCAGGTCTGACAGTGGCACTGGGTGCTCAAGGTGGGCATCGGGCACAGAATGGGCTGAATGATCCCAGAGGGCTTTTCCAACCTAATCACTCTGTGAACAAACCCTGCAGGCAGTGCCAGCTTAATGCACGAGGGCAAGGGCACTGTACTGGTGCTGTGGAGTCCAGAAGTGCCTCCCCCAAAAACCCCCAAGTGAAATACAACTGGTCCTGTGTGCAGACTCCATCCTCTTTGAGGATGCAGCACTGGGAAGAAGGCTGCTGCTTCCAAGTCTCTCCAGGGGGGAGTGAAAAGGGACTGCTCATGTTTAGACTCTTGAGTTTTGCCTGCCCTTGTTCCAGAACTCTCCTCTCCCCTGCTAGAGGGTGGTCCTGTGACAGCCTGAATTCCCTGTTTTTTTCCCTCTGTGCCTTCTTCAACTGCTTGCAAGTGTTTTCTCTGCTGCTTCAAACCAGTGGGTTGGCAGCTGAGTGGCCACACTGATGCTTTTCAGTGTTCTCCAGTGGGTGTGGGCAGCAGAAGTCCCACCAGTGGGGTACTGGGAGTTGTTGTAATGAGCTTCCAAAATTTGGGTCCTGCTTCAGTGTCTTGGAGAGGAACTACAGGCATCCATTCAGGCCCTTTGGAGAAGTTGTTGTAGCTCTGTATGGAGAACATGTTGTGATGGAAAAATCCTCTGGGAATGGGAATGTTGAGGACAAAATTCTGTCCTTTTTCCTGACTTTGGAAAGTGGCCTTTGAAATCCTGGGTAACTTGAGGGAGGTGTTGCTCTGAAAAGAAAAGCAGCAGGTTCCACAGAGAGTGGGAGAATAGTGTACCTGCACTGATGGTTGCAGCATTTCCTCTTGTAATCATCCTTTTTTGTTTTCATGTTTCCTGTAATTTCCAAACCAATTTGAACATCCTGCTTTTCACCTCTGCTTGAATAAACCTGGGCTCGTTTAATTTGTAATGTAAGCCTAAGCTCATGTTGCTCTCCTCTCCAAATAAGAAATCGTGTTTGCCTCAATCTTTGCCTTTCAGGCACTGGTACCGTGGCTAGTTTAGGGACAGCACTGAGGTTATTGACTTCATGAAGTGCAAATTATTCCCTAGAACTGCCTGATCACTAAACCTCCAGAGTTCCATTAGAACCTGCTTTGGATGTGGTGATTCTCTGCAGAGCTTCAAGTGTCCTGTTGAGCCATGGAAAGCTGAGAGGAGACCTGATGGCCAAGGAAGGCAGAAGTGCTGTGTTGGTCATCTGGATATTTCTGAGGATGAGTCAAGTACAAATGGTGTGAGAAGGAACTTCAATCCCTTTCTCCTGTGTGTTGTTTTTGTAGGGCAGCTCAGGTGAGGATGAACTTGCTATGAAAAGGGTGGTTTGTGTGCTCAAAAATACCGCTGCAAACTAATTGGAATCTGGGTGGTTTTCATGTAACTTTTCTCAGCTTCAGGAAATGATTGTAACTCCCAACAGCGGGTTTCTGGCTTGAAAGGTGGCCGAGTTTTCTGGGTTTGATAGCTTTGTTTCCAAAACATTGGTGTGTAATTGACTCTTCTGCCAGTCCCTGTGGTTTGACATTCCCGTGTCCCTGTTTATTTAGGCTGTTTATTTCTCCCTTGCTCTGTGGGAAAGGCCCATGAAGGGAAACAGCAAAACTTTGGCTGCGTTTTTCTGCTGTAAACAAACAAAACAGAGGAGCTTCTTCAAGAACTGCATTTGACTCGGTTATGGCAGAGTTGATGATGTCTTTCAGGAAGAAACATTGTTTGGGTCTGCAAAATGTCTTAAGTGATTGTCTCTAAAATGCTTTGAAATGGGAAGCTGAAAGGCCTGTTGTAAATACAAGTTATTTTCCTAATGAAGGGATAATTTCTGATACTTCAGCTCAGTTGCTCTCTGTCACAAGAGGCTGAGTGATTTCCTTTCCTCTCATCCCAAATTTAGGATTTCTTGTACTTATGTCACTGGACTTCCCAGGAGAAAGGGTCTCACTTCCAGGGAGGGTATTTGTGGTGAGATCCTTGACAAAGGTTAACAAAAAGCAGCACTGAAATCCTGTAAGGAATGGGATTTTAAGAGCTCTGGGGCTCTCCTTTGGGAATTTTGGGTCCTCCTTGGTGTCTGTGCTGTTGATTTTCAGCAGCCCTGAGTGCAGGAAGCTCAGAGATGAAGGCAAACCCAAGAGAAAAGAGCGTCCCACTCCGGATTCCTTTCAGTCCCTGGGAAGTGCCAGTTTTTCCTGTGGTGTCAGGGATCACTTCTGCTCCTTGGGAGTTGTTTCCTGTAGGAGGAGTCAAACACTGGAGGAATTCACCTTCGTTTTCCAGTTATTGAGAGAGATTGGAAGCAGCCTTGAGTATGGATCAGTCTGGAGGAATGAAGGTTTCCTGATGTGCAGCTGTCCCAGCTAATCCATGTGGGAAGAGCCCGGAGCTCCCAGGGAGCAGAGTCAGGAGGTGCAGCTGTGCTTCAGCAGGGCTGCTCCTGGATCACCCTCAGCCCCTCATGGGGGGAAACAGAGGATTTGCTCAGCATAGGAAATCTTTGGGAAGCAAAGAGTGTTTGGGAATCTCAATATTTGCCAAGCCCTCTGTTAGAATTCCCTCTTTGGGAGCTTTCCCTCTTTGGGAGCTTTCCTTCTCTCCCCTATCGGGAATGTGAGGGGATCTTCAGTTTGCCCTCCTGCTGGCTGGAAATGCCCTTTTTTGCTCCCAGGAGCAGCTCGTGGGGCTGTAGCTTCCAGAGTGTTATTGATGACCACCAGGAATGACCAAGTCACTCAGCAAAAAAGGGTAGTTTGAATTGTATAGGAAATGAAAATTGCAGAGGCCAAAAAAGGCAGCGCTCGGTGCACCCCGGAGTCCCCGCCCTGGCAGTAACACCCCATCAGAGCTCGCAGGCTCTGCTTAGATACAGTCAGAACATCCCTATTCTTTATTTCTGGTGAAATGATTGCCTTTTAAATCTTGTCGTCTGACTCTGCGTGGTGCTTCTTGGTAATCATGGCTCAGGAAGGATTTGTGATACTCTTACCTTAAATTTTCCCTAGAGAGGCTCTGTTGCTCAAGTTCTGCCTCTCTCCTCTGGGGGTCCTGCCCTCCTTACCTTGATGGGTCTGTTTCCTTATTGTGTTGAGGTCCCCGGCTTCATCTTCGTTTCCATTGGATCTCTCTTGTATGCAAAGGCTGCTGAGTCATTAACTTTGGGTTTCTTCTTTTACCCCCTTTTATATGTTAAACTAAGTTCATGTCTTGCTTTTAGCCGCTCAATCTTTACGGCACATTCCACACCACCCAGATGTGCAACATCCAATGCTTTTGGAATCCCACTGAATACTTTGGCAAGCCAAACAGGATACTTCATTATATTTTTGACACGATTTAAGCCTATATTTCTCACAAGAGTGGCATCTCTTTTTAAAAACCAGTGCAGATAATGAGGCAGATTTGGCTCATCTGCAGGAGGACAAGAGGGGGAATAGTTTATTTTATCGTTCCGAGGACAAACACGTGTTTGGGTATTGATTTTCCTTAACCTTTTTGTTTTGGTGGGAGCTGCCTGAAGCAGCTTTTGTACTCTGAAACAAGCAACCTGGCATTTAGCAAATGCTATATTTTTTTTTTTGGAGACAGATCACATCAGATTTTTAATTGGTGAATATGTCTGCCTTTTATTTATGGTTGGGCGTTTTTCATTCCAATTAAAGGCTGCTATTTTTTAAAACTGGCCTTTAATAGCTCTTTTAATTGGGGGAAAAATAAACTTGAGCAGTGACTCCCCAAGACCTCAGTAAAATCTTTGTGCTGAGCTTTCACATGACAGATCTCTGCAAAAGCTGAGGTTGCAGGTAAAAAAGAAAAAAAACCCTGAACACATTTTTATTTTTCACAAGTGTAATTCTTATTTTCTTTTCTAATGCTTTTGGCCATTATTTTCATTATATATGAACTTGGCTGAATGGTTTCTTACTAATGACCTGGCATTTGGTCTTCCCTTTGTGCCCGTAGCAATAGAGCTGAGCTCCCAGATTGTCACGGGGGGGTCAGGGAGACGGATGTGGAGCCGCTGCCCTCGTTGTTCCGTTGGAGAAGTGGCTGCTCCAGGGAATAAAACCCCGTTTCTCTGATCTCTAATGGTCCCTTAAACCCACTGTTATTGCTAATGGTGTTCTGCAGTGTTGTAAAGGGAAGAGCAGGTCGGGAATTCGCTGAGAATGGATTGAGCAGTGGCTGTGACCTGTGAATTGCCTCCAAATGATCCCGAGGCATTTTGGCGAGCGCTGGGTTGTAGTTTCACGACCTGGGAATTGCCTCCAAATGATCCCGAGGCATTTTGGCGAGCGCTGGGTTGTAGTTTCACGACCTGGGAATTGCCTCCAAATGATCCCGAGGCGATTGTATCCAATGTTCGCATGTTTGGCGAGTGTTGGGTTGTGGTTTCAGGACAGACGAGGGAGCCCGTGGGAATACACATCCTAAGGGACCACGGCTGGGACTGTGCCTGGGTAAAAAACATCGAGGGGCTTTTTGGTTCAGGCAGCTGAAGAGGAGACAGTGCCCTGTGCAGGGCTGGGGTTCAGCCTGCCCTGGCTGAACTAGGAGATAGTTTGTTTTGTTAATGAATCATAGCAAGTTCAGTGGTTTTTAACTTCAAGGCCTTCAACAGCTGCTGGTTCTGGTGCAGTATTGAAACCTTCAGGTTAGTGATGGTTTTTCATAGAATCGTGGAATGAATTGGGTTGGAAAAGACCTCTGAGATCATCGAGTCCAACCACTGATCCAGCTCCAGTCCCTTCATCAGATCATGGCACTGATGCCACGGCCAATCTCAGTTCAAACACCTCCAGGGATGTGAATCCACCCCCTCTCTGGGCAGCCCATTCCAGTCCCTGGTCACTCTCCAAAGAATTCCTTTCCAATATCCAACCTAAATGTCCCCTGGCAGAGCTCCAGCCCTGTCCCCTTGTCCT
Organism: Formicarius rufipectus; assembly: GCA_013399695.1. Lineage (NCBI taxonomy): Eukaryota > Metazoa > Chordata > Aves > Passeriformes > Formicariidae > Formicarius > Formicarius rufipectus. Next base: position 150,298 of record VXAU01002529.1, read on the forward strand.
GTGCCCTGGGAGGAGAGACCAACCCCACCTGGCTCCAACCTCCCTTCAGAGAGTTGTGGAGAGTGATGGGGTCACCTCTGAGCCTTCTCTTCTCCACACTGAAGCCCCCCAGCTCCCTCAGCCTCTCCCCACAGCTCTTGTGCTCCAGTCCCTTCCCCAGCCTCGTTGCTCTTCTCTGGACCTGCTCCAGCACCTCAAGATCTTTCCTGAGCTGAGGGCCCAGAACTGGACACACCACTTGAGGTGTGGCCTCACCAGGGCTGAGTCCAGGGGAAGGATCCCTGCCCTGCTCCTGCTGGCCATGCTATTCCTGATCCAGTCCAGGATCCCATTGGCCTTCTTGGCCACCTGGGCCCACTGTTGGCTCATGTGGAGCTTCCTGTCCATCAGCACCCTCAGGTCCCTTCCTGCCCATCCCCTCTCCAGCCCCTCTGCCCCCAGAACTGGACACAACCCTCGAGGTGTGGCCTCCCCAAGGCAGAGTCCAGAGGAAAGATCCCTGCCCTGCTCCTGCATTCCCAAGCTTTCTGCTGGTTCCTGGTGTTCCCATCTCGTGGGGGCTCATGGTGCAGGGTGGCTCCTTAAACACTCCTCAGCCTTTAACCATCCAGGTGGTATCTCTGAGTAGCATTGTCCAGCCTCTCCTCTTGCAGGTTGGAAAAGACCCCTCCTTAGGGCTTTGATTTTTCTCCTGGGAGTGGAGTCATTCATGTAAGACTTTTGTTTCATTTTTGGGTCTAAAGTGAATGCCAAGAAAAGGTAGAGCTGGTCCCTGTGGTTTTCTGGCCAGGGTGTCACAGAGTGGAGAGGGATCTGAGTCCTTCTGCTTGTGCCTGTGATGTGAGGGGCATCTGACTTGTGTTCCCCCCCCTGGTGAGGGTGGAGTGTGCTGGCCTCGGGATTCCACAGGTTCCTAAAGGAGCAGAACCCCTCTAATTGTGTCATCACTCCCCAGGATACCCCATTGCCCATCCCCTTGCCTTGGATGGGGCCAATTTTGACCAGCTGCTTTCCAGCACCTCAGTGTCCCCATGAAGGGGCAGTTTGTCTCCTGAGCATTTTAATTTATTTCCCCCACTGCAGAATTTCACAGGAAAAGTCAACTAACCTGTGAAAATTACAGGAAAACATTCATTGTGTTGCTACAGAGTTCAATTGTTTAATGCCTTCTGGAGTTGAATTTTTTGTTCCTCCTGCCTGGCTTTGTTTCATAAGGACCCAACTTTTAGAAGGGTTTCAGTGAGACTCTGGAGACACTTCAGAACACGTGTTATCAGATGACACACTTGGAGGTTAAATAGTGCTGGAAGCTGTAGATACCCCATTTGGGACTCATCTTTCATACCACAGTTTTCAATTATAAAATTCAAATAAGTCAGTTTAATGAACCTCTGGATATTTGTGGAGCAGGGGAGACAGGGGCTGAAGTGGAGTTGTGCTCATCCCAGGGAGTTTTACAGAACGTTTTCATTGTGCTCTGTTGGAAATGGAGCTGCTTGTGAGGTCTCGTGGAGTGGAGCAGCATTTGGGAGGAAGAATATTGGCTGAATTGCTCCAGACTCAGCAGTTAGACTTTGGTGATCTTTGTGTGTCCCTTCCAATTCAGGATATTTTCTGATTCTGGGCAGGATTTTTGTTTTACACCCACAAAAATAAGGCTTAAGGGGTCAAAAAAACCCAAAAACCCAACCAGGCAAATCCTGAGTTGCAGAAAGGACCAGATTTCATTGCACTTTGTTATTACTAACTCAGGGGCTTAAATACTGGTAAGGTCCTTCAGTAAACATGTTCAAAAGGCATGTTTGAGCTCGGGTGTTGCTTGATGTTTGCACTACAAGGCTCAATCCTTGAAATTATCAGTGTTGAACCCACTGTGTAATGTCCTGGTCCCCTCTACAGCTTTTCTGGGGGGGAAATCAGTACCAAATCAGTGCATTTGTCACGCAGGATTTCCTGCAGAGCGCCTGAGCTCATCTTCCCACATCTGGCAAGTCAACCCTAGATCCTCCCAACAGGTTGCCCTTCAAGCTCTCTCACTGCAGCAATTCCTGTGATAATCTGCAGTTTGTGTCTCAGGGACTGTGTGTTCACACCAGCTTCAGCTGGGCAGGCAGATGTTCCCTTCCCCTCACATCCTGACCTCTGCTCTCCCCAGCTGGTGCTGCTCCCTGGCTCTGCCATCCCCTGTCACACAGAGCCTGTGCTGTGGGGGTGGCAGTGCACCAGGACTGTGCTGATCCCAAGGGTTCAAACCAGCAGCACGTCCTTGTTGTGGGTTTCTGTGGCTGAATTTTGATATGGGGGGGGCTTCCAGGGTGGTCTCTGTTGGAAGCTGCCAGAAGCTCCCCCTGTGCTGTGGAGCCAAGGACAGCCAGGGCCAGGAGGGACCTCCTGCTGGTGGCCAAAGTGGAGCCAAGTGAGAATCCCAGTGGCAGCTCTGGGATCCCAGAGTGAAGAATTGGGGAGTGTGGGGCAGTTGGGAATTGCAGCCATGGGAGAACAAGGCAGAGCCCAAGGTGGGAGCAGGAGGAGGAGAAGGAGGGAGCCCACGGGAGCAGGAAAGGGGGAAGGACTGAAAGCTGTGCCCCCCCTGCAGCCCCTGGAGATCCCTCGGGGGGGCACAGACCGCCCTGCAGCCCATGGGGTGACCCCCAGCACAAGAGCAAGGGCAGAACCAACAAGTGCAAACCCCCATTCCCTGCTCCCTGGAACTGCTGGGAAGAGGGAGCAGTGGGAGGAAAAAGGGGTTCTCAAGACTGATTTATTTCTTACATTTGTTTTCTTACTTTTAGTTCTTCTCTCATTAGCAATAAATGTCAGTATTTATCCCCTCTGAGTTTGCTTTGCCATCATTTCTCAGCTGGTTTTTTGCCTTTTCTCCTTTTCCTTTCCCTCTGGGAAAGGGGGGTCCTGGAGGTTTGGGGGGACACGGGGTAAAAACTGCCACAATCCTGTAATTGGTGGCCGCGGCCAGAGGGGCTGATGAGCAGTGACTGCATTCTGATGGGTTTCCCTTTGCTCTGCTCCTTTTTGTTCCTGTTCAGTGTAAGGTCTCCTGGGCATGTTGCACTTGTTTCCTGCAGAGAGGGGACTCTGCTTTGCAGACATCCACAATGCTCTGTTTAAATTAGGATTTGTTGCTTCTGGCAACTGCTTTCTCCATTGAACTCCACAAATCCTTTACTGGGCAAAAATTGTCAAAAAACATGATTTTTTTTTTCTTTCCTGTGCCTTATATCCTATTTTGTGTCTCTTTGTTGTGGTGTCAAACTAAGAATAACTAAACAAAAAAAAACCCAAAAAAACCCAAAACCAACTCCAGTATTCCTTCCTGAAGGGTAATTTTGATAATGCTCTGTTTTAATGTTATTATCTGGAGTGATTCAAGTATGTGATATGAGGCCCCTCCTGGACTGCTGGGGCAGTTCTGGGCCCCTCAGGCAGCAGAGACACTGAGGGGCTGCAGGGAAGGGAGCTGGGAAGGGACTGGAGCAGCAGGAGGGGCTGAGGGAGCTGGGAGGGCTCATGGGGGGACCTTGTGGCTCTGCAAGTCCCTGCCAGGAGGGGGGAGCCTGGGTGGGTCGGGCTCTGCTCCAGGAGGAGCAGAGGGAATGGGAACAGTCTGGGACAGGGCAGGGGGGATAGGGAGGAATTCCCTCCTGGAAAGGGTTGTTAAACATTGGAAGGATCTGCCCAGGGAGGGTTGGAGTGCCCATCCCTGGAAGTGTTCCAAAGTCACGGGGCTGTGGCATTGGGGACACGGTTTAATGGTGGGGTTGGGTCGGTGGTTGAACGTGATGGTCATAAAGGTCTCTTTGGACCTTAGCAGGTGTGTGATTGTGGGAGTGAAAATGCAGAGGGAACAGCCTTGGGCTGGGACAGGGCAGGGGCAGGTGGGACATCATGGGGAATTCCCTCCTGGAAAGGGTGCTCAGGCCTTGGAACAGGCTGGAGTCCCCACCCCTGGAGGGATGTCAAATCTCTGTGGATATGGCACTCGGGGATGTGGTCAGTGGTAGCCTCGGCAGTGCTGGGGGTTGGTTTGACCCCATGATCTTATGGGTCTTTTTTTGCCTCAGTGATGCTGTGCTGGGAGACACTCAGTTTTTGCAGTGTTGCAGGGCCCACCCAGCACTTGTTACCTGCAGGATTCTGACATGAGCAGTGACAATTCTTTGGTTGTCACCCCAGCAGTACATTGGAAACTTGCCTGATTTCTTCCCAAGGGATGGATCCCAGTGTATCCCCCAAACCTTGGGCTTTGCCCGTTTTCCTTCTGCAGAACAGATTCTTGGTGTTCTTCCTGGAGGAACAGGTCAGTCCATCAGTGAGCCCCAAGGTTGGCCACTCCCCTAACTGCAGCCTGAGCTTTCAGCCCCCTCTGTGTTGGGAGCAGCTGAAACTGTGTGTTTGTCCCCTGGAAGGGGTTTTGGAGGTGGGAGCCCTGACAAGGTGTGTGATGGTGCAGAGCTGGAGGAGCAGGTGGGGGGAAGTTCGCCGTGGATTGCTGTTAAAATTGGGGCTTTGTTGGATTCCCCCTGCAGGGATTCAGCACTTGGTTCAATTGCTCTTCTCTGAAATGCTCATTTTCCTGATGAGATGAGACATATTTCATTTTGATCAGTCTGCCTCTTTTCTGGGGGTGTTTCCCCACTGTCTTTAAAGGAGTATTTTCATCTTTAATGAGTATTTCCATCTGAGTGAAGGCAAGTGAATTGTACACTTAAAGCAACCTGATCCAGAAGCAGAGGAGGAGCGTTTCTGCATTTCCTGCCTCCACTTGTGCATCATGTTCTGCCTTTAATATAAACACTTAGATGTGTCTGGTCTGATGTTGGGGAGCTTTGAGAGATACCCAGATCAAAACAGCAGGGACTTCAGCACACCTTTCCTGAGAGAACTGCCTGGTACAAACATGGCATTAATTTTCTTAAGCTTGTGTTTGCATTTTGCACACAGAATCTGTTCCATTAAAAGAAAAAAAAAAAAAAAGAAATGCACAAAGGCATAATGCCCACATACTGTTACTGCAATGTTCTCCCTGTGAAACACGTTTTCCAGTCAAGAAATTGCTAATTAAGGCTCCCTTTGCCTTGCAAAGCTTAGCAGTAATCACACTTTACAGGGTTGGCCTTAGGGCAGGTAAAATAGACAGGCAGTTATCCACCCAGCCTGGCTGGAGGCATCACAAAAAGCAAATTTGCAGGGATGAAGCATTTATTATTCATTAATGTTAACAGTTTTCTCTTAAAATTGACAGTTAATCTAATTTTCGTGGCGTTTTATTGGGCAGGTAGGAAGCTGACAATGGGCTGGTAAAAGAAATTACTCATCTGCACTGGAAACCAGAGTAAAGCCCTTGATAATCCAAACTGTGTGGGGAAATGTGAGACTCCTCAGCACAAACAGAAGTTCTTGTTGAGTCTCAGATGTGATTCCTGCCGAAGGTGGCGTTCTGAGCCTGATGTCTGTAAATGGGGAATGTTAGAGGTGGTTGTGGGATTCCTTTTGCTGCAGTGCAGGAACTCGGGGTGAGGGGGCAGTGAAATGAAGGGTTTGGTGGGGACAAACAACCCAAATCTGGTGAAGGAAGTGGAGGGATGGGATGAGGCAGGAGGGATGGGATGAGGCAGGAGGGTGTGGAGGGATGGAATGGGATGAGACAGGAGGGGTGTGGAGTCCACCTCGAATTCAGGGTTGGAAAGCTGAGCTGGTGTTTGTTGTAAGGCGGGGTGGACTGGGGGCATTTGGAGCTTGGAAATTTCTGGGTTTCTTTGCCTGGCCTGTGGTTGGTACTGGCTGTTGTAGGATAAAAGGGAGGGCAGAGCAGGGCAAGGGGAATTGGCTTGAAGCTGGAGGAGAGTAAATTCAGATCAGGTGTTGGCAAGGAATTCTTCCCTATTGAGGGTGGGCAGGTGTGGCATGAGTTGGGCAGAGGAGCTGTGGCTGCCCTTGGATCCCTGGGAGTGTCCAAGGCCAGGCTGGAGCACCCTGGGACAGTGGGTAGAACTAAATAATCTTTCAGGTCCCTTCCCACCCAAACCTTTCTGTGATTCTGTAAGAAAGTCACACAGTGTCTCATTTTGATAATGTCTGAAATGCCACAGACCAGAGGTGCTGTTTACCACAGAAATACACCCAGAGCTTCCACAACCCACCACATCAAGTAGGGCTAAACTACATTTTTCTCTGTGACCCAGTGGAATTGATCTGGCCCCAGCAACAACCACCACCAGCAGACTCCAGGCACTGGAGAACCAGCTGCTGCCACTGGTTATTTATTTGTAGTTTGACAGATCCACATTTCCCACAGACCTATCCAAGTGTTGCAGGTTGTCCAGGCTGAAGAACTACCACCCAAACTCATCTCCTCTGTGAATTCACTCCTGCCCTGTGATGCACTAATTTGGGGAGGAAAGGAAGAAGGAAGAGCAAACTCTCCTGTTACTGGTCCTGCTTGTGCCAGTGTGCTCCTTCATCCGTGGTGCTGAGGCAGGAAGGCTCCTTGGGAGTGTGGAATCCCTTCAAGTCTTTGGGCAGCTACAGCTGGCGGTTGTATGTGATCCAGGGGAATAGATTTTCCCAAGTATTTACCTTTGGAAATGAGCTGTTCCTGGCTTGGGTGTGAACTGTTGTAGGAAGCAGTTTAAGGCTTCAGACGTTTGAAGAATGATGTGGCTCCAGAACTCCTGGCAGAGTCTTTCCACCTCCTCCCTCTGCTCATTGAGTTGGAGGCTGGAAATCAGAGATGAAAAATGCTTGTGATCTCCAGCTCAAATTCTCCTCAAATGGATAGTCCCGGTGGATTTCTCTGATTAATCTAATTCCAGTGTAAATTCACTGACCTCGGGGAAATAACAAGGTTCATTTGTTTTCTTGGGTGAAGTGTGCTCTGCCTCCCATGATAGAAACCTTTCAGGATTGTGTCTGATCATCCTCTCTTCCATCTGTGAAAGCGACGCCGGTGAACGAGGCATTTTTGCATCTGTGTAATCTCTATTTTTGACGGTGTAAAAATCAGGAGTCCATGAGATTTGGCTCGGTGAGTTCCTGTTTTAGCGCCGCATTAAAGCGTCTCTCGGCAGCCAAGCAGCCACTTGGAATGACTCGAGTCCTACTGAGCTGGTGCTAATGAGACGAGGCATCTGCAGCCATCCAGCTGCCAGCTCCACATTCCAGGGATCTCACAGGGGAGGAGGATTCTCCTTTGGAAAAGCAGTAATTAAAATAAGCAAGTGAAAGGAGTGATCAGGAATCCCTCCCTGAAATCCTCACAGCCTTCGTGACCTGCAGATTCTCGGGGTCCAAACTGATTTTTCCTCCTGTTTCTCCAAGGCTTTGAGTGTTTTTTTCAGGCAGTTCTAAAAACAAAAAAAAAAACCAAAACAAAAAATTGGTGTGCATTTCTCACTGTTTCATAATCCTGTCCTGTTCTGTAAATTCCCCCTTCAGAGTTGTGCCTGGAAAGTTCCTTTCCCAAACAATTTTGATCCTTTCTTGTTTGGCAAACGGTGTGTTGACTTTTCTTCCTCCTTGCCACACATTTTAATAGGACTAAAACAAGCAAAGCTGCCCTTGGCTTACTTTTCTGCAGTGTTAGCAGGAACAGGGATAATCTCAGGAATATTAAGTATTCCTTGCTTTGCTTTGTTGTTTGTTTTGGGGGTTTTTGGTGCAGAACAAGAGGAGGAAATGACTCCTGCACCAGAGGGTTTAGGCAGGACATTCAGGTGTACAAGGCTGCAGATTCCAAGTGCTTAATCCAGACTCCCATTATCCAAACCCGAAAGCCAAAGCCTGATTCCTGAAACTTGCTGTTTTTCAGTGAATTAAAAGCAAAAACAGTCTCTTGTTGCTTTTCTCCATTTAGGTCTTGGGTTTTGAGTTAAGCTTTTATAATGTCCATCGGGAAATAATCTCCAGGTATTGAAGGCACACTCATGTGAGTGGAGGGAAAAAGAAAAAACCTTGTTAGGGTTAAATTCCTTGTTGTTGTGCAGAATTATTTATCCTTTTTGCTGTAGGAAGCGATTCCTTGAATGTTTTAAAACAAACTAAAGGACTGTTCTGGTCAAAACATAAATATGCTATTTTTAGTGCTTAGTGTTTCCACAGTGTTTCCCCCAAACAGGTAAATAAAGAAACGAAGACATTCCCAATACAGGTGTTTATTCTGGGACGATTTCCTAGCTGGGGCATCTGACAGAACCAGCTGGAATTCTTGGAATGTGGCAGTCAACTGAACCTGGAACTTCCTGTGAGGTGCAGACTTGCAGGTTGGGATCCCAGGCTGGTAAAGTCTAGAAGGGGGTGTTTTAATGCCCTCCTTGGTGGGCTTGTCCCTGGGGTGTACAGGGTGGTGTTAGGGGGGAGTCTGGCTCTTCCTCCTTCTCCTTCCTGCTGTCAGGAGCAATCCTGACAATCCTGCCATCCCTCCCGCCTGCTGTCTGGCAGCACCTGCAACTCTGCAGGAATGGATCATGCTGGTTCTGGGTGCTGGAATCATATCCCAGAATCAGCGAGGTGGGAAGGGACTTCCAAGCCTTGACCCAACCCCACTGTGTGGTGGTTTTCACCCAGTGTGCCCCCAAACCTCCAGGCCCCCCTTTCCCAGAGGGAAAGGAAAAGAAGAAAAGGCAAAAAAACAGCAGAGAGATAATGGCAAAGCAAACTCAGAGGGGCTAAATACTGACATTTATCACTGACAAGAGAAGAACTAAAACTAAAATGTAAGAAATAAATGAGCCTTAAGAACCCCTTTCTCCTCCCACTGCTCCCTCTTCCCAGCAGTTCCAGGGAGCAGGGAATGGGGGGTTGCACTTGTTGGTTCTGCCCTTGCTCTTGTGCTGGGGGTCACCCCATGGGCTGCAGGGGGGTCTGTGCCCCCCGAGGGATCTCCAGGGGCTGCAGGGGGGTCTGTGTCCCCTGAGGGATCTCCAGGGGCTGCAGGAGGGACAGGTCTGTGCTGGATGTCCCTGGGATCTCCCTGTGTGGTGTCACGGTGACTGCAGCGCTCCAACCAAACACCTGCCCTGATTCCTCCCTCCAAAGGTGCAATTCCTTCCCTGGAACTCTTTGTAGATAATAAATCAGGAGGTATTTCCTGTGGTTCTCTGTGCCTGTATTAAGGACTCTCTGGCAGTGTGCTAACCAAGAGACAAAACTTCTCATAAATCCGGGAGTCATAAAGAAAACCTCTCAACGATCTGAGAAGTGGCAGAGTAATAAACTGCAATATTTGTGATTTATTGTCTTCCAGTGCACCTGTCTCTTCTCACCCCCAGACAGGCACATTTACCACAATAAACATCCCTAAACTTCATTACAAGCCTAAACCTGGTTTAGTAGTGCTTTTGGACCAGTTTGCTGCCATTTTCTGGTTCAGGATTCCAACGGGCAGGGATTGTTAACGAGGTAAAGGGGTTTCTCTCCCTGGGAACTGGGCTGGGAAAGAGGCAGAACATCTGATGAGAACCAGACAGAGCTCTCCAGGAGCCCTGAAACCATTCCAGAGGGTGTAGTACTGTGGCAGAGGAGATGAGGAAGAGGAGGAGGTGATGAAGACAGTGGTCTTTGAGACTTTTGGCTTAAATTTGGGAGGCATGTTGGGGGGGAGTGAAGGTGGTTGTATTTGGGCATGATAAGGTGGTTTTATTTTGGTATGTGTCTGGCCTTGATGCCTGTGAGAGTTGGTTCTTTTCTTGCCAAGTCATAGAAAACAAGAAACTGGTAATTGGAACTCTGGCCTTGAAGGAGAAACCTCTGGTGTACCCTGGAACTGGTTTTTTCTCCACGGACTCCCCTTGTCATGGGGGAGAAGCTTCCGTGCCCTTGTGAGGTTGTGAGCTGTGCTGAGGGTGGTCTGTGCCTCCTGTAGGGTCTCCCATGCTGGTCAGGTCTGAGCTGAAGGGTCAGCCAAAGTGTGTTCATGGGCAGAATGGGCTTGCCAACCATCCTAGGAGAAGGACAACTCTGACTGCAAACCAGTGGAGCTTGCTCAGCCCCGTAAGGCCATCCATCTCAGAGAGGGATACTCTGACTGAACCTCCATCCTGAGGATCTTGCTGGCACCATCCCAGCTTGCTGGGCCCTGGCAGATGGACCTCAGGAGGAAAGGATGGGGCTGTGCCTCACCTACGACATCCACTGCACAGGCTCGAGGGAACTGCTCTGCAGTTTGGAGGTGCTAAAGGCCTCTCTCTGGGCAGGTACTGGCCACACATGCCCAGAGGGATGTCCCTCCTAACTATCTGTGCTGGTTTAGAGTCAAATAAATCCAACTCAGAATGGGATTGCAAAGGCAGAGTAACAGTTTAATAAAAGATCACAAAATACACTGAGACAGAATGAACATTTGTTTGTGCCACAAGAACAGCTGTACAGCCCAGCCCAGTGGGGCACAAGCAGGATGGAGCTCACCAACCTCTGTGCTGAGCACCACGTGCCCCCCACCCCGAGTTTAAAGTAAAAAGAAAACAAGAAACCTGCTGGTGACAATGATCGTGGCAGTCTGGTGGCAGTCTCAGTCCTGTCGAGGCTCTGCTCCTCCTCTGGATCTGAGGAGAGATCCCAGTCCCAAAACCCCAACTTCTCTCTGCTTGGGCTCAGATGGGAACACCCAGTCCCTTCCCCAAGGTGGGGAGTTTCCCAAGGGGTGATTTACTCTGTGGGGTGAGCAATGGCATATTTTTGGCATCCCTGATGGCCCCTGAGCAGACATGACCCCTCAGGTGGGTGTGGAGGCAGGAGAACTTCCTTATCCCACAGGAGTTCCTAAACACCCAGCTTGTCCCCTGAGGGGTTGGTGTGCCCTGGGCAGCTGCTGCCACTGGGCCATTGTGAGCAGGTCATGAGAAAAATGACACAGAGGGTTTAGAATCCACCCCCACCCAGTGCCAAACTGGTCCTGGCTACTAAAACCAGGACAGTGTGATGTCCCAGCACTGGCACGACCCGTTAGGATGAAGTTGTCCCACCCCAACAAAACAGACCCCTGCGCGCCCAACGTGCCGTAACCACGGGGCACTTTGGGGCGTCGGAGGGACACGGGTTAACTTGTGCCCCTTGTGCCTCCCCGTGCCCCCCTCAGGACCCTCTCCAGCAGCGACGATGTGCAGGACAGGGAGACTGAGAAGGGCCGCCTGGAGGAGGCCTACGAGAAGTGTGACCGCGACCTGGACCAGCTCATCGTGCAGCACTACACGGAGCTCACCACGGCCATCCGCACCTACCAGAGCATCACCGAGCGCATCACCACCTCCCGCAACAAGATCAAGCAGGTACCCAGGGGAGGGGGCTTGCTGTCCTGCTTCTGGGTGGTGGGTTGGCTGGAGGCCTTCCCTAGGAACTGGGGGGAAAACTAAGGGAGGATTCCACCCTGTTCCCTTACGTGATCAGGTGGATAAAGGCAGAGAGGGAGGTTCCTCTCTTGCTCGCATTCCTCTTCTCTCCCTTGTTGGGTGAGCACGGAGTTGGCAGCTCTTGGGGTTTGGGCCTTGGCTTATCTCTGTGAGTTAAGGACTCACTGAGGGCTGCTGTCTGTGTCAGCAGACTCACTTCTAAGGGAAGTTGGTGAAGACCTTACTTTGTTAGTTGTTCTACTGAACCAATTCCTGGGATCTGATTCTGTGGGATTGTTTTGTTTTTACCCTTTTCGGGTAAAAAAAGTCTTTAAGAAGGAACATTCCCCCCTGGCAGACCAAATTGGCTTTACTCTATAATTCACTTTTACAGTGCCAGATTTTCCCCTTTTTCCCTTTTGGGGGGCTGTTTGGGATTGTTTGGTGTCCTTGTATTATATGTATATAGTATTTAGTTGTATATACATGAAGTATCTGTAAATATATATATACGTGTGTGTATATATATATATATATATATTCCTTCAGTACATTTTCCTTCTTGCTACTTTATTTTTCTTTGTCAGGAGAGGGGTGGAAGAGCTGACCAGCCCACAGCTGTGTTTGGGGGGGAGCCAAACAAACCCCCCCCACACAGCTGTGTTTGGCGGGGAGCCAAGCAAACCTTCCACGCTTTGGGTCTCCTCAGCTCCAGAGGTACCTTCGGAAATGCCCTGTAATGTTCCCTGTCAAGGAGTTTGGATGGTGGGGCAGGAGGTTTTCACAGGGTGAGGAGCTCCTTATCTGCAGAAATGGGCTGAGAAAGGGACCTAACAGAGTCACAGCACTTGGTGTAAGTAGTCAGAGGGACCCCGAGGCTTTGGAAGTGTTCCAAGGGGGTGAGAGGAGACAAAGAAGATGAAGGAGTGGCCTTCTTAGGACCAGCGTGTCAGAGGTGCTGTGATGCCAGTTTTGGAGGTGAGTGTAATGTCCAAATGCTGTCATTAGATGACACTTTGTAAAGGCCTGTGTCCTCAGGGTGGTTTTGTGCACCGCTGCCACCAGATTCAAGCACTGCTTTTTGCCTTTCACTACCCAAAACTGGCTGGAGGATTATTGCTCCCATTTTAGGCAACAGTCCCTTCCACAGTGTGTATTCTGGGTGCAGACCTGTGGGATCCTTGTTCCTCTCTGCTGGCCTCTCGTTGGCAGTGTGATGTTTTAGCCTTGCAGTTGTCCCTCTGGTTTTCCAGCGTCTTGTCAGGGCTCTGAACTTTCATTAAAATTGAGTTGAGAAAGTGCTGTTACCCACCAAATACCCATTGTTACCAACTAATTGCCTCCTAATTACACACTATTATCCCGTAATTACCTACTAAATAACCACTGTCACTCATTAAACTTCCCTCTGGAGTTCTGTGTCCATTTCTTGAGCCCCAAACACAGGAAAGACCTGGAGCTGTGGGAGCAGGTCCAGAGGAGGTCCTGGAGATGCTGCAGGGCTGGAGCCCCTCTGCTCTGGAGCCAGGCTGGGACAGCTGGGGGGTCACCTGGAGAGGAGAAGGGTCCAGGGACACCTGAGAGCCCCTGGCAGAGCCTGAAGGGGCTCCAGGAGAGCTGGAGAGGGACTAGGGACAAGGGCTGCAGGGACAGGACACAGGGAATGGCTTCCCAGGGCCAGTGGGAATGGGATATTGGGAAGGAATTCTTGGGAGGGTGAGAAGGGGCTGGTCTGGAATTCAGAGAAGCTGTGACTGCCCCTGGATCCCTGGGAGTGTCCAAGGGCAGGTTGGATGGGACTTGGAATAACCTGGGATGGTGGGAGGTGTCCCTGCCCATGGCAGAGGTTGGAACTAGAGGGGATCTCTATAATGTCCTTTCCAACCCAAACCATTTCATGATTCCAACTCTGAGCTTGACCTGGCTTCAGGTCACTCTGGCATGACTCGGAGGTGCCCACCCAGTCCTGTCTCCATTGTCCCAGGCTGGGTCTTCCTGCCCCACTGTTTTCTGCAGGATCTCTCTGTTGGAGAGCAGCTCACAAGCAGCCTGAGAGGTGGATGTGGAGTGCAGAGCTCTGTGGTGCCCCTGTTCATTCATTGCCTGGCCCTGTTGCTCTGAGCTGTTTGAAGCTCACACCTTTCCATGTGATCTGTTCCTGGTTTGACCCCTTGGCCTTCTGAGCAGCCTGGGTGATTCACCAGCTGGCTTTGCCCTCTCAGAACAGGGATTTTGGTGCAGTTTGCAGGCTCAGTTGTGTTGTGTGACTGTGGCCGTCGTCAGAATTAAAGGTCCCCGCTTGATGGGTAGTCGAGCAGGAACAACTTCATTGAAACTATAACACAATATATGCTCAGTAAATGAATATTCATCCCAGGGTTTGACTTATGCTAAGCATGGGGGAGATGTTATAACTATGGGATAACACACCATTAACTATAGGGAGACACGTGGTAATGGACCTATTAGCAATACAACGACAAGTTCAGGGTGTATCCCCCAAGTCGAGGCAGCTTCAAGCATCTTGGAGACAGGGAGGTGACAGAGCTTTGAAGTCTCTCATCTGTCAAGAGATGTCCATTCAGGGTTCTCTCAAGGTCTCTTCGACATCCCTGTTAACTCCTTGGTTGTCAGGTGGTTTTGAACTCCAACATGTGACCGTCCCTGACCCCCTGTGCCCCGTGTCTCTGCCTTCTCAGTGCTCACACTGCAGGCAGGAACTCGGCACTAAGGACTCTCCTGAGCTGCTCTCCCGCTGCAGCACCAGCTCGGTGCTTTGCTCTCCTCTCTCGTACTTCCCCCTGGAGTTTGCTGGGCCTAAACTTTGCAAACGAGGCACCAGATTTATTTTTAATGTTTTTCCTGCCTCTGTGGAAGTGTCATCTTTAAAACCAGCTTGAGGAGCAGCAGCCACTTTAGACTTGCAGGGGGACGTCCTGACCCTGCTGGCTTTTCAAATGCATTTAGCATTTTCAGAGCAAATTAACCCATTCTGATGCTTTGCAAGGGTAAGAGTTCATTGTAGGATTTATGGACAAAGCTCAGCACTCTGAAAGCAGGGATCAATTGCACTGAATTTGAAATCAGCTGTAGCCAATGGCCTGTTTTCACACAGTGTGGGAAGCTCTGCAGAGGTCAAAGCAGACATGGAGTGGTGTGACCTTTTGGTCCCACCTTGAGGAATGACTGTGTGGGCGAGGGACCTTTTGATATTTAAGTTTTCTTATTAGTTTTGGTCAATATGTATTGAAGTGCTTTTGCCCTAATCTCACAGGAGGCCCAGGATCTGGTTTGTCATCAATCTGTGTTAGACTTTGTTCTGATGTTCCCCTTTGAAGGTGGATGACCACATGGGTGTTTACTTGTGTTAGGACTTGTACAAGTGATAGATAGTCCAGGTTCCTCTGTCTCTGCCTTTTGTAGCCAGTTCTTGTGTGAGTTCTCTTGGGGAAAGTGTTTCCAGTGTAGCCACAGAGGTGTTGCCGCTGTAAAAGTGAATTATAAAGTAAAGCCAATTTGGGCTGCCAGGGGGGAAAGTTCCTTCTTAAAGACTTGCTCCTCATTCCTTCCCCTGCTCCCAGATGTGGGGAGAGCTGATCATCTTTCTTGCAAGGGCAGGAGGAGGAATGTCTGGTGAGGTTCCTTCTGGCTCTGTGGTTGTCCTGCTGCCCTAATTTGGCTCTCTGTCACTGCAGTCCACTGATGCTGCTGTGCCAGGTCAGTGAAACACTCCAAATTAATGTGTTGAGCAGGGATTAAGTCTGAAATGAACTCTGGGGGTTTTAATTTTTCTGTGATTTGATGACACATTGGGCTTTGTGCTGGCTGGGGATTTTTCCGTGTTACTCTTTTAAGAAGGGCATTTTGGAGTGCAGTGTTGAAACCTGCCCCTCCTGCCTCTGGACAGAGGCTGTTTAATGGAGCTATTTTTACTTCCCAGTGTCCATATTTTGGTCCGTGAGTGTGTTTTACTTTTTTATTTTTTTTTTTTTTTTTTTTTAACTGCCTGTAGGTGAACGAGGTAACTGAATGTGCAGCTGAAGTGGGATTTGTGGAGTGCTTTAAAGGCTCATTATTTAAAAATGTATTGAAGAGCTTCTTCTGAGAGCCTCTCTTCATGTGTAATTCAGTGAGAGTTGAGCCTGAGAAAAGGTTGGACCCCAAGTATTCGTAACTTCTCACAGACACAAGAGGGGTGTGAAGGCAATGTGTGAAGCTGTGCTGCTAATTGCTTCCACATTTTAATATAAATTGTTGATTTGCATGATGAGGTTACACTGACCTTACCAGAGGAGATCAGGAGAACCTGAGAGCAGGGAATGCAGCCTGGGAGTGTGAACAGAAAGGGTGGAGCAGAAAAAAACCCTCTCGATGTTGCCTGAACGGGTGAAATAATGGAGATTGTGCCACCTGGAGAGGATGGCATGAGGCTCAAAACCAAGGGGTTTCTTGAGGGGGTGTAATGACCTTGATGAATGAGGGACATGTTGAGTTGGGGTCCATCTCAAAGGTTCTGGTGCGGTTGTATCACTCCCAGAAAACACTGATGTTGCCCAGGCCATCAGGAAAGTGGTTGGTGGTCTCAGCTGGTCACGTTCCAAGGAATGGGCACCAAACCTGAGGAGAAAGCAGGAGATGTGCCAGAACATTGAATAGGCAGAAGGGAAATGTTCACAGCAGGAAAACCAGTGGTGGCTTCTTTGCTTTCACTGGAGGGTGGCTCCTTGCTGAATGCCACAATCCTGATTTTTGGGAACCATGTACCCAAGGCTTTGGTGCTGGTTGAGAGGATCTGGTGTTTCCTCATGCTGTGGTCCTTCAGTTCAACCTTCACTGGCGCTGCCAAACTTGTGTTAAAAAGCATCTCACTGTGAAAGAGGTTCCAGTTGGAATGTTTGTGGTGCTTTGACTTTGGGGCCTTCCTGGGACACACATCCCATGGTTTGCTGCATCCCAGGGAAGGATTCTATCCCATTGTCCATCAGCTGTTGTGGGAAGGGACAGAGGGCAGTTTTGGGTCAGTCCTTTCCCACCAGTGCAGGGCATTGGTGGTGGCCCTGCTGTCCCTTCAGGGAGAGCTGTGTGTCTCCTCCTGGGCAGCAGACCTTGGTTATCTGTTCTTTATTGTGTCTGTGTGTCCATACAGTGATATTAAATTCCCTTTTCTTCTCTGTATATATATATATTTGTATAAATTCCTGCTGCTTCAGTAGTGTTAGAATACACTTTTCATCTAGTTCTTTCTCCCTGCAGCTGGGAGGGAGGGGGAACCTTTTGTTTTGGGGCCTCTGGAGATTTATCTTCAGCCAGGAATAACCAACCCCAATGTTCAGCCAGGGGAGCGAGCAGGGCTTGAGCAGCCTGGCTTTGCTTTGGACTTCCTCCAGAAGGGCGGGTGGGATGGGGCTGCTCCAGGGGCAGGTGTTGAGGGGGCATGTGCTGTGTTTGCTGCAGGTGAAGGAGAACCTGCTGTCGTGCAAGATGCTGCTGCACTGCAAGCGGGACGAGCTGCGCAAGCTGTGGATCGAGGGCATCGAGCACAAGCACGTGCTCAACCTGCTGGACGAGATCGAGAACATCAAGCAGGTCCCTCAGAAGCTGGAGCAGTGCATGGCCAGCAAGCGCTACCTCAACGCCACCGACATGCTGGTGAGAGCTGCGGGGCCTGGGCCCCTCGGGGTGGGGTGGGGGAGGTGGCACCCGCCCTCTGTGCTCTTGTTTGGTGCTCCTCAGTGCCTTCCCTGGTGCCCCTTAGGGCCCTCCTTTGTCCTGCTCAGTGTCCTCCTTTGTCCTGCTCAGTGTCCTCCTTTGTCCTGCTCAGTGTCTTCCTTTGTCCTTCTCAGCATCTTCCCCTGTGCCCCACAGCTCCTTCCTTTGTCCTGCTCAGCTCCCTCCTTTGTCCTTCTCAGTGCCATCCTTTGTGCCCCTCAGCCCTTCCTTTGTACTCCTCAGTGTCCTCCTTTGTCCTCCTCAGTGCCCTCCATTGTGCCCCTCAGCCCTTCCTCTGTGCCCCTCAGCCCCTCCTCTGTGCCCCTCAGCCCTTCCTCTGTGCCCCTCAGCCCTTCCTCTGTGCCCCTCAGCCCTTCCTTTGTTCCACTCAGCCCTTCCTCTGTGCCCCTCAACCCTTCCTCTGTGCCCCTCAGCCCTTCCTCTGTGCCACTCAG
>VXAU01002529.1:167919-184170 GCA_013399695.1 Formicarius rufipectus
CAGTGCCCTCCTCTGTGCCACTCAGCCCCTCCTCTGTGCCCCCCAGTGCCCTCCTCTGTGCCCCTCAGCCCCTCCTCTGTGCCCCCCAGTGCCCTCTTTTGTGCTTTGCTCCTTTAATTTCTGTGACCATCTCCCACTTTCCCTCTTTGATCTGCCCACAGCTCCTTCTCTCTTGCAGTCCTGTGCTATATTTTAGAATTACTTTCCTAGACACCTGTCCATATAATTTTCTTTCTTTATATCTTGTATTTCAAACCTATTTTTATTAAATCAGAACTGTTTCATCTCCAGGAATGCCCTCACAACTTGGTTCATTTCCCAGAGGACAGACTCACAATTTAGGTGTGCCCACCTCTCATTGTCTTTGACAAGAGGACACAGTCTTAACCTCCACTGAGGGAGGTTCAGGTTGGGTGTTAGGAAGAATTTTTTCCCAGGAAAGCTGATTAAACATTGGAAGGGGCTGCCCAGGGAGGTTTGGAGTGCCCATCCCTGGAGGTGTCCAAGGAATGTCTGGATGTGGCACTGGGTGCTCTGGGCTGGGTAACGAGGTGGGCATCGGGCACAGGTTTGACTTGATCATCTCAGGGGTCTCTTCGAACGTAAATGATTCTGTGATTCTTTTACCAGCACTCTTGATCCTTTCTACTTATTTCCATCTCTTTTGTAAATCTTTTTTCTCCTTCCCTCCAAGTTTTTTCTCTCTCCAGTTCCATCTCTTTTATCAGCTTGCCTTTCACTTCCAGTCTCATGGTGGAGTTAAAAGTTTCCTGGACGTTTTTAGTAACAATCTTGTTCAGGTTCCAGTTCTTCCTTTCCTGAAACTGTCTTCCAGTAATTAAAAACTTGGCCAGGAAGGTGATTTTTCTCTACTCAGTCCACTGGGCTCTCCAATAAAAGAGAGATGGAGCTACTGGTTCAAACTGGTGAAGGATTAGATGTGGTTAAGGAGAACTTCACGTGTGAGGAGAGGCTGAGGGAGCTGGGGCTGCTTCCCTGGGGGCAGAGGAACCTCAGGGAGATCTCAGGAATGCCTGGTGGGAGGGTGCAAAGCAAAGAGAGCCAGACCCTTCTCAGCAGTGCCCAGTGACAGGAGAAGAGGACACAGACTGAGGCAGGACCTCGTGTCTGAGCACAGGACAACACTTCTCTGCTGTCAGGGTGGTTGGACATGGGAAAAGGTGCCCAGAGAGGTGGTGGGGTCTCCACCCCTGAAAGGATTTTCAAGCCCACACTCCATGTGGTCCTGGTGACCATGCTGGAGCAGGGCAGGATTAGATGTTCTGCAGAGGTCCTTGCCATGCTCAACCACTCTGTGATTTCAAAGTGAAGGCACCAGCAGCAGTGGGTGTGTTTCATACCCCTCTCTGTGTTGGTCACACAGCCCCTTTAAGGCCATTTTTTCATTGCCTTATTTTGCCTCTTTTTTTTTTTTTCAGCTTTGCTGCCTTTTGTGTTTCTCTTGGCTGTGCCTCTTCCCCTCTTTTTGAGTCATTATTCAACAGGATAAAGGACTGGAATTTCAGTGTTGCCACCTTGACCTTCCATATCCTCTTTCCTCTCCTTTTCCCTTTCTGAGACTGGCACTCTTGGCACAGCTGGATGCCAGTCTCCTCGCCCCACCCTCTGATGGCACAGGCAACCAGCTCTGGGTTGTGTTGCTGGTTTCCCTCTGCCCTCACCCTCCTTTTGTGCTTCTCTGATTTCCATGTTCTCCTTTCCTGTCCCACTTGGTGCAGTCACAGCATCGTGGCATGGCTTGGCACCTTCAAGATGACGCAGTTTCACCCCCTTTGCCATGGGCAGGGGCACCTTCCATGAGCCCACGTTGCTCCAAGCCCCATCAAACCTGCCTTCAACACTTCCAGGGATGGGAAAAATCAGAGTGTGGTGTTTGCCTGACAATTTCAATTAGGAGAGATGAAGAAGTGGATGTAAATTAAGGTCATTCGGTGTAAGGGAAAAATATTCAGTGTAAACATCAGTGTTAATTGAAATATTGGTGCTTTTTTTAACTGATGGACTTGGCAGTTTGTTTAGGTTGGGTTTGTTGTTTAGTGGTCCTTTATTTTCCTTTTTTTTAATTATTTTTAATTAAAAAATGGTTTTCAGAAGAAAATTCTGGAAAAATAATAAATTTCCTCTCTGAAATATAAGATAGGAAGTGTAAGAAAAATAACAACACCTAGGATTTACCATATAATATGCTTTAGAAATTATTTTCAACATGTATATTTGCTGTCTTGCTGTTTTGCAGTATTTTGTGTGCATATTTTATATGTCTATACACTTCTGTACATAGCAATTGGTAAGTGTGGTAAGATTGCCCCTGGCTATGAGAGAGAGACCATACAGACCTCTGTGATATTCAGATTTCTGCTGTTCTCTGCTTGGTTCTTGCTTCCAGAACAGAGTGTCTTTTGCCAATAAATCACATAAGAGCGATATAAAAAGCAGCTGTTAGTTGATGGCTTTTTCTTAATATCTCAAGGCCTGCAGAGAGAGCTCAAGTGGAAACTCAGCACTCCATTGCAGCCTCATATTGACACTTGGAATTCTCCTTTGAGGACAGATGTCCCTGTGTGCAGAAAGAGCCATTCCCCTGCATTTGGAGGCAGAAAATCTTGGATTTGGCCATGTCCTGTTATCACACAGCTCTGCAGGGCTGTGGTGGTGTCACCCCTCCCTGCCTGCAGGATAATTCCCTTCCTGTGAGAAACAGAGTCTCAGACCCAAAGTGGGTTTTAGGATAAAAGTTTATTATATGGTGAAAGCAAACAGCAATGCTGGGTGTGGTGGGAGTCCTGGCTCCCCAAAAACTGCATACTAAACACAGTGCAGATTGGGGGGTTATCCAGTTACTTCATACATATTCATTACATCATATACATATATATTTTACAATGTGATGCTAAACAGTCTTCAACACGTGTTTCTTTATAGTGTTGGTTCCATCCTCTCTAATTCACATATTCCCTGCTAAGGGCTCAGGGAAACTAAACAGTGGTACCATAATTCAAGTGTTTCCTTGATAGGGAAACAGAGAGAAAGTAACCAGTTCTACCATAATTCACATGACCTTGATAAGGAAGAGAAACTAAACAGTTCTACCATAACTCACATTGTTTTGATAAAGAAGAGAAACTGAGCAGTTTTACCATGATTTTACAGCACCTCTGCAGTAACAAAAACTTGTCCCCTTTATGGGGGCTGCAATTACCCATTTGGCTTTCACTGACACGAATCAGAATGACATTTATCCCACTTCCCCTTGCATATGGGGTGAACATGATGTGAGATCATTGCTGGGCTCTCAGGGAGGCAGAGTGTCCACAGATCTCTGTCCTTTGCTCTCATTCCTCGGGGGAAACAGATGCCCAGAGTGATGGGACAGGGAGTGTTTCTCCCTCCCATTAGAACTGGAGCCCTGATTAGCGTGCTTCCTATAGCCCTGTGTGGTGGTTTGATTTTTAGGCTTTTCTGGGAGACAGATCACATGGTTTGGTGTATCCAAATGAAGTATTCCATCCCATTTTATGTCAGCTTCGATATAAGAAGGGATAGAGGGAAGTTTTGAGTCAGTCCTTTTCTGGCAGTGAAGGGCATCGGTCGGGGACCTGCTGTCTCTCCAGGGAGAGCTGCATCTCTCTCTGGGAAGTAGACCTTGTTTGCTTGTTCTTTATTGTTTGTGTGTGTGCATATAGTAATATTAAGTTCCTTTCTTTTCTCTGTATATACATTTATCTATATTTGTATAAATTCATACTGCTTCAGTAGTATTAGAATCCACTTTTCACCTAGTGTGGTTTCTTTTTTCCCCCTTTTCCCCCTGCGGTTGGGGGCGGGGGGGGGGAGCTGTTGTTTTGGGGCCTTTGGATATTTGTCTTTGGCCAGGGGACCCAAAACCTGGGACAGAGATTGTGATCAAGCCTGGTTTACTGGTCTATCTCTGTAGTCTCTGTAGTGGTCTTCTCTGGTAAAGGCTCGCTCATAGCGGGAATCAAAGCTGTCTCTAAAATCTAACCTGTCAACTCGTGGGTGTGAGGCAACTTCTATACTATCTTCTGGATTCCGTAACCAATTGCACGTCATACCTACAGTTGTTGGATCCATTGCTGTGGTTAGTGCTGCTGCCAAGGTACAAACATACGATGCAGGAGCACCTTGAACTATCTTCCTCCACATAGGTACTGTGCAAACAGTGTCCTCTGGATCATCAACGACACCCTCAAGTGAACGGGAATAAATAATTTCTAACATTGCCAATTCTCTCAAGTACTGGACGACTTCTCACACCTTAGTCCACCTCCTTGGGGACACCATCAAATAGTCTCTGTGTGGGTACCTTTCTCTCACACTTGGGATAAGTCACGTCCGAAGACTGCATACAGATTTCTCTTCTGCAATTGCTTTCTCTATTTCCCAATCTCTGGCAATGGCTCCACGTTGCTGTGCTTCATGACCTTCCAACATGTGACCTCCAGCCCCATTGTCTTGGCATCGGAGCAGCCAATTCGTTCACCAGGGTGGCGAGTGTAATCCTTTCGCAAGTCTCAAAGTTCTGCTGGGGTGAACAATCGAATCACTTCAGTCTGTTGTTTTATCTCCTTACGCCAAGTACCGGTTCCCCTATCAGTACTGGGCCCTTCTCCATTATCATCTGACCTGCTTTGGTCTCCTTCCTCCTCTACCACTGATTGTTGGGTTGTGTTTGGGGGCATCTCTAACCGTGACTTCCTTTTCACTACAGGAGCAGTGATTACCTCAGGTGGTTCAGTAAAAACCACCACACCCTGTTGGAATCACCCCTTTGCCCTCCTCTTTGCACCCCGATGGCATCATCTCTGCCTTCTGCATCCCATTTCTGCAGCCTGCCCTTTGCATTCCACTCACATTAATTGAAGTAATTTGGCCACCGAAGCGTGCCTCAGACCTCTGCATTTAAATTGAAATTTTAATTCCCTCATTGTTTGGAGAGGACGGCAGGAGATGGCTTGTTACAGGTTTCATTATCACTCCCAGCTCTCCAGCTGCTGCTTCTAATGTGCAGTGACTGAGTAAATGCAGGGAAGGCTTGTTAATAAAAGAGTGGCAGCTTTTCCCACTCTGTACAAACACAATGCAGAGGTGGTTTGGTGACAGCTTACATTTGTAGGAAGTTAAAAATTTCAAGTGACAGCTTTTGTGATTCTGCATCCACCCAGAGCAGCACAGATGAGCTTTAGATTATCAGGTGCTTGTGTTCCTCCAGCATCTTGATCGTTCCAGGAGGATCAGCTTTGCTCTCCTGGAACTGCACCTTGCAGGGTTGTCTAAAAGAACATCCAGCACCCCTGGGATTGTGAAACTTTGGAGAAATTAGGAGTGTCAGGAGCACATAAAACTCCTCTTTTGGTTATTTCCAGTTTCTTTACGTGCCTCTTTTACAGCCTGAGTTTGTAGGTTGTCCTGAGGTGGACCAGCTGCCCAGGGCAGGGGGGATATTGGGGTTTATTTATTCAATTAAAGGGCCGTCCAGGGCAGGGGGGATATTGGGGTTTATTTATTCAATTAAAGGGCTGCCCAGAGCAGGGGGATATTGGGGTTTATTTATTTAATTAAAGGGCCATCCAGGGCAGGGGGGATATTGGGGTTTATTTATTCACTTAAAGGGTTGCCCAGGGCAGGGTGGATATTGGGGTTTGTTTATTCAATTAAAGGGTTGCCCAGCCCTGGCACAGCTGCCCAGGGCAGAGTGGATATTGGGGTTTGTTTATTCAATTAAAGGGCACAGCTGCCCAGGGCAGGGGCGATCCCCATCCCAGGAGGGATTTCACAGCCCTATGGATGTGGCACTTGGGGACATGGTCAGTGGTGGCCTGGGCAGTGCTGGGGGTGATTGGACTGGTTCTTAGAGGGTTCACCCACAGGGAGAACTCAAAATGTGCCTTTTTTTATACACTTGAAAAGATAAAATGCTAAAACCAGACAAAGCAAGAAATGTTGCTGAATCGAGTAATTAAAGGTCATATCACAATGCAATTAAATCAAACCACTTCAGGCTGCTTTCTTTGCATGTCCGGACTCTGATGTGCCTAAATTTGCAATTTTAATGAACTAATACCACTTGGTAAAAATATATCATGTTTTTTTTTTTAAAGAAAAATCTTTTAGTTGTGATAGACCATTACACACTTATTCTGGACTTGATTTCTTAGTGCAGGTCCTTGGGTTTGGGATTGTGTCAGGTCCCAGGAATCTGTGGGACTGCAGGAATAGATGCACAGGTAGGAGGAGGGGGGAGAACTGCTCTTGCCAGCTGGAATTTTTTGTTAGGACAACAAGAAGGAACAATGGAAGTGGAAGAAAAGGAAGGATGGAGCCCTCTGACTTGTCTTCACTTAAATTCACACATCCTTGTGTTCTGGAGTGGTGAATTCCCTGATTTTTTCCCAGCTGCTGCTACAAAATTTTTTTTTTTGTTGCCATTACATAGGCAACCATTCATGAAGCAAATCTGGTGCTTCTCAAAATACCATAAAGCTAAAGGAAAAAGGCAGAGGAATTTATGTGTAACTGTTTAGTTTATCTTTATGTCCAAAGTGACTGATGGATTTTAAGTGATGTTTTGTAGAAATAGTTGATATCCACAGCAAAAGCCTCATGTAACAAATTTCAGCACAGATGGTATTTCACTTAAAATCAAAAAGTGGCATATAGTAAATGAGTAGAGAAGATTTCAAATCCAATACAGTAAGTCTTGAAAGATGGTTGAAAAAACAATGCTTTATGTGTTCAGAAATTAGAAAGTTGACTTCTGATAGAAATAACACAAAACCTGACTTTCAATATTTTAATCTGCCAAACTAATCTAAAGGTACAGGGTTAAGTGTGGAAATGAACCTTACTAGGTGAGGGCAGATAGCAGGCTCTTTTGTGAGTAACAAAATAGTTATATTAGTCTATATCTAAAAGTATTCTTCTTACTCTCTACGTTATGGAAGACTCCTTTTGAGGAACAGTGTTGAGATGGTGACAATACTGATTTTCTGGGTAAAGGGAAATATCTGGCCTGCTTTTAGGCCATGGAACAAAATATTTTTATGTGGTGCAACCTGAACAATTCCAACAGCAGTTCTGAATTAGTATTCCAGGAATAAAGAGTCTCTCTCTTAGTTCATAGGTGCCAAAATACAAACCCAAACAATACAATAAGGCAGAAATGCCATATATAGGAGAGGATGTGACAGGGAAGAGTGGCACAGAATCAGAAATGAAGGCTGTAATGGTTAAATAGGCACAACTGGAAAACCTGCCTAGAGATTAGAGGTTTACATGTGGGCACGTCCTCCTTCAGAGAGTCTTTGTCCCAGGAGTGACAGCCAGAGACAGACCTGGGAATGCTCCAGCATTTCCTTCCTTTGTCCATGTTAAGGACTGACATTTCACTTTCCCCGTGTCAGGAAATCACAGGGTGTGTTCCCTGCTCTCTTTTCTGAGTGTGACAGCAGCAGGATGGATTTTTGGAGCTGCAGCAGGATGTTTTTTGGAGCTGGCCCCTTCCTCCCTGCACCTTTGGAGTTTCTGGGGTGGAGCTGGAGGCTGGGGTGGTGCTGTTGGATTCAGTTGAACGCTGTTGGCTCAGCATCCAGGTGGGCAGGAGAGGAGGAGGTGGCTCTGCAGGTCAGTGAGGTCCTTTTCCACGGTGCTGCTGCAGTCAACACATCCTGCCTCCCCCCTGGCATCCTCAGGAGGAATGAAAAGGGTTTTCCCCCAGCTCCAGCACTTGTAGGATCTTCACTGGGTTAACACCTTCCTCCAGGGCATTTCTTTGTTGGGAATTCCCACCCCTCTGTTGGGAGCAAACCGAACTGGAGGTGCTGCCCAGCCCTGCTGCCAAAGCATTTTACCAAAAAAAAGGGGTTCTATTTTTGACTGCAGGACTTTCCACCACCACGGGGTGACTTTGTGGAGGTCACTGTGGGCAGAAGTCGAGTGGAAATGCTGTGCAGAGATCACAGAGTGGTTTGGGCCAGGAGGGACCTGAAAGATCATCCAGTTCCACCCAGGCCAGGTTGGATTTGGGGCTGTGCAAGGTGTCCCTGCCCAAGGCGGGGAGTGGAACTGGATGATCCCTGAGGTCCCTTCCCACCCCAGTGGTTCCCTGAGTTGTGTGTCCTCCTCGAGGGCAGTGCTGGCCTTCCATGGAATCCTCTGGGAAGGCACAGGGAGTGATTGTCATCTCCTTGGCAAACTCTGCCTGTCTGTGGCCCTGGGCATCGCTGGGAGTATTCATTTTTATTTTTATTATCATTTTTATTTTCATTTTCTCCCTGAGCTGCCACCCGTGGCTTTCCTCAGGACACACCCGCAGGGGCTATTTCCTGACACGGGGAAAGTGAAATGTCAGTCCTTAACATGGACAAAGGAAGGAAATGCTGGAGCATTCCCAGGTCTGTCTCTGGCTGTCCCTCCTGGGACAAAGACTCCCTGAAGGAGGACATGCCCACATGGAAAACTCGGGAATTCACCACTCCAGAACACAAGGATGTGTGAATTTAAGTGAAGAAAAGTCAGAGGGCTCCATCCTTCCTTTTCTTCCACTTCCATTGTTCCTTCTTGTTGTCCTAACATAAAAAATTCCAGCTGGCAAGAGCAGTTCTCCCCCCTCCTCCTACCTGTGCATCTATTCCTGCAGTCCCACAGATTCCTGGGACCTGACACAATCCCAGCCCCAAGGACCTGCACTAAGAAATCAAGTCCAGAGTAAATGTGTCATGGTTTATCAGAATTAACAGATTTTTCTTTTAAAAAAACCCATGATATATTTTTACCAAGTGGTATTAGTTCATTAAAATTGCAAATTTAGGCACATCAGAGTCCGGACATGCAAAGAAAGCAGCCTGAAGTGGTTTGATTTAATTGCATTGAAGGAGTACTGTGTAGTGAGCAGGCCTTTTTCCCACCATGAGTGGCCTGCAACGATGGAGTAAATAAAAATAGCATTGCAGTTCCTGGGCTGCATTTTATTTACTTGCCTGCCTTTCAGCTGGAACAAGGCAAGTCAATAAGAACAGCCTTTCATTTTGGTTTTGTTTCTTTTTCTGCATTCCTTTTAGCAGCCCTGGGATTCGGGTGCTGCTGTGGCACAGTTTTGTATTTTGGAATTAATGCCTTAGGTGGAAAGAAAAGACTTTTGGTTTGGGATTCTGTAAGAAGTGCTTTGAATGGCAAATTTAAATTTTGGCTCTGCTTGAAATTCTCTTTTTTTTTTTTTTCTCTGAATTCCACCAATAATGTTTACCCCAGTACTGCTAGGCTTCATGTCTTCTCCTGGTCAGTGCACCTTGTCACCACTGACCTTATTGTTTCCAAAGAGGCCTTTGGAGAAGTGACATCTCAGGGGTTGTGTCTCACTCCTGGGCTGTGTCTGGTTGGTGTTAATTATCACCGGTTGGTGTTAATTATCACTGATTGGCAGACCTGGTGATCCATCAGGGTGGGGTGGTGGTGGTGGATACGTGGGATGGGTTCCAGGGATTCACCCAAGCAGGTCTGCAGCTCCATCCCTGCTCCCTGTGAGCAGGGACAGCACCCAGGGAAGGGCTGGGGCTGTGCCGGGGGGGGATCTCAGGGATCCAGAGGGGGGTGGCCACTGAACAGGCTCCCCATGGAATGGGCACTTCCCAAACCTGCCAGAGCTCCAGGGGGGTTTGGACAATGAGACATTGTTGGGGTGTCTGTGCAGGGGTTGGGCTGGATGATCTTTGTTGGCCCTTCCCAGCTCAGGATATTCTGTGATTCTAATTTAGTTCTCTAGAACACTTCCAACTTCTCCAGAAGGGTTCTCTGTGTTTGTAGAAGATACTTCACCTATTTCCTGTATCTTTTTTCTTTCAATCCTGTTTTGGTTTCTTCCTTAATAAACCCCCTCACTCGTTTTCAACACATCAGAATACAGAGTTTCTTACCCTTTGAAACATCTTACCCTGGTTTTTTTTCTCCCCCCTTGGTGTGCTTATCAATGACTTGATCTCCTCCTTTTCATCCTATAATTTGCATTATCTGAGCAGTGGGTTCATTAAGCTGCCTGTGCCTAATGCTCCTCATTTGCATTGCCACGTGCTTGACCCCAGCTCCTCGTTAATGCAGCAGCCAGAGCGTTCTGGGGGGCTCTGCTCAGAACAACCACTCACTTCAGCTGAGGAGAGTTTATTAAATAAGAAAACACCCCCTAATGAAGCTGGAGGAGAGTTTGAGCACAGCAGATGCTTCTCCAGTAGTCACTGCTCATTCCAGGAATTCCTTTTTAAACCCTGGGTCCTCAGGTGTCATTTTGCCCCGAGTGAAATATTGCAAGGCAGAGGAATTGCTGCAAAAGGGTTATGGGGCAATATAAAATAATCTGGATAAATCTGACTGATTTATGTTTGCAAATGTAGCTTTAAAGCTGGGGAATGGTGTGTGAAAAGGTGTCATAAATTCAGTTTCTAGTAAAGCATTGTGGCGTTTGGGATAAATTTAACACACGGGCTTTCCACTGCAGTAAACTGATTTATGCCTGATAAAGATGCCATAACACTCCCAAGTGGTTTGGAAAATGGTTTGGTGGGGAAACATTTCCAGGTAGACCTGTGTCCTGGTTTTAGTAGCCAGGACCAGTTTGGCACTGGGTGGGGGTGGATTCTAAACCCTCTGGATTCTAAACACCCTTTCTCATGACCTGCTCACAATGGCCCATTGGCAGCAGCTGCCCAGGGCACACCCCACCCCTCAGGGGGCAAGCTGGGTGTTTAGGAACTTCTGTGGGATAAGGAAGTTCTCCTGCCTCCACACCCACCTGAGGGGTCATGTCTGCTCAGGGGCCAGCAGGGATGCCAAAAATAGGCCATTGTTTCTCTCACAGAGTAAATCCCCCCTTGGGAAACTCCCCACCCTGGGGCAGGGACTGGGCGTTCCCAGCTGAGCCCAAATGGAGATAAGCCTGGGGGTTTGGGACTGGGGGCTCTTCAGATCCAGAGAAGGAGCAGAGCCTTAACAGGACTGGCACTGCCACCAGACTGCCACCAGCATTGTCACCAGCAGGTTTCTTGTTTTCTTTTTACTTTGAACTCAGGGGGCCCACGTGGTGCTCAGCACAGGGGCTGGTGAGCTCCATCCTGCTCGTCCCCCCCTGGGCTGGGCTGCACAGCTGGTGTTTCTGCGGCACAAACGAATTTTCCATCTGTCTCAGTGTATTTTGTGATCTTTTATTCAATTGTTCTTCTGCCTTGCAATCCCATTCTGACTCCTTATCCAACAGAAGTTCCTAAACACCCATTTTGTCCCCTGAGGGGTGGGATGTGCCCTGGGCAGCTGCTGCCAATGGACCATGGTGAGCAGGTCATGAGAAAAATGACACAGAGGGTTTAGAATCCACCCCCACCCAGTGCCAAACTGGCCCTGGCTGCCATAACCAGGCCAGCTCTGTGCTGGTTAATCCTCCCAGGACTGTCAGAGGTGATCAGAACTTCCCTCCCTCTCCTCAGGATCCGGGTGGTGTTAGGCACCACCAGCTGCTCCCTGATCCTCTGCAGCTCCTCCCCTTGGCCTGTTTTCCAGTGGCACTCAGGAGTAGCTGTCCCTGCTCTGTGGGCTCTCCCTGTGTTTTCCATGGGTTCAGCCAAAGGTTCTCTGCTTTAGGACCCTCTGGGTGTTCTTTAGGTTCAGGCTCATCTTCACTAAGTCATATTCCTGGATCCCACCCCACTGACCCATGGCACTTTGCTTGCAGGCAATTCCCAATCTTTGGATTTCCTAATAGTATCCAATGTCCACATTTTCCATGTGTCCCATTATTTAGATGTTCTGCCCTCAGAGGCCACAAGTTTTCAGCTTCCTCTTGGTTCCTCTGGCAGCCAAAATGTTAGAACAAATTCCCAGATGGAGCACAGCCTTCCCTACCTGGGAAAAGCTCTGTCAGGCTTGTAATTAAAAGGTACAAATGCAGTGTAAAACAGGTTTAATCAGTTACTCATGAAGTGTTTCCAGCAGTGGAGGCCTAAGGTGCTCCACAGGCTTCTGAGTTTTGGGTGTTGGCCCCTTCCAGGAGGATCCCAGGGGACTGGAATGTCTCTGCCAGGAGGACAAGCTGGGACTGCTCAGCCTGGAGGAGCTGAAGGGTCCAAAGGGATCTTATCAATGTGTATCAATAGCTGAAGGGAGGGTGCAGACAGGTCAGAGCCAGGCTCTGGTGGCACCCAGAGGTGGCACCAGAGGCTGTGGGCACAACCTGAGCCAACCCCGTGACCATCAAACCCCACTCACTTCAGCTGCCCAGGGAGGTTGTGGTGTCTCCGTGCTTGGAGATGTTCCAAAGCCATCTGGACGTGGTCCTGTGTGGCTCAGGGTGGCCCTGCCTGAGCAGGGTGTTGGACCTGGGGACCTCCAGAGGTCCCTGCCAACCTCAGCCAGTCTGGGGTTTGCTCAACTGTCCGTGGGAAATGTGGGAATTTCCCTCAGCCTCAAGGTGGGGAACTCCTGCTGAACTTATTGCTGCTTAACTCAAACTTCTGGTGAGTGGTTTGGGGTTTGGGGTGGGAGAAAAAGAGAACACAGGCAACAAGCACTGAAGCAAACATGTTTTCTCACTCTTCTCCAGGTGCAATTTAAGTCCAACACCTTCCCTTTCTTTTCTCAACTTGTTTTTTCCATGGCTTTTGCTCAATCTGTCACAGTTTCTCTGCCAAGACAGTGGGTGGCACAAAAATTGGGTGTCACCTGAGAGGGTTTCTTGCTGCTCTTCTGCTTCTTCCTCCTTTCCTCTGCAGCACTTTGGTTGCTGGGATGGGTTGGGTTGGAAGAAACCTCAACCATGGTTTAATTCCACCCCCTGCCCTGGGCAGGGACACCTCCCACCATCTCAGGTTGCTCCAGCCTGGCCTTGGACACTCCCATGGGTCCAGGAGCAGCCACAGCTCCTCTGCCCAACCTGTTCCAAGGGCCTGCCCACCCTCCCAGGGAAGAATTCCTTCCTAAATAATGCTTGTTCAGCCTTAAAAAACCCAAACCCTTTCCATCTGGGAAACCAGTTCCTTCCCAGTTCAGACAAGACAAACAGGAGAGGAAGGTTCAAAGCAAACAACGTGGTGGGGCACGATTGGAAGGGCAAACCAAGTCCTGTTGTGCACAAACACGAGATGACAACAGGGAAACAGCTGAGCCCTGTGGGGGAGAGAGGAACTAAAGAGCAGCAAAGCCAGGAAGTTCCTCACTGAACAACAAAGGCAGTGCTGACATTTAAGAGGAGAGCTGAGCTCCTGCCTTTGCAAGGGGCTCCTTTCACGAGGCACAGGAAAGGAAAACAGCCCCAGGACGACTCAAAACGTGTGCAGCCAGAGCTGAAGGAGCAGCTCACAGAATTCCACTGGCACCTGATATCCCTGAGATAAGGATGGAAACTCTGCCCGAGGAGCAGGAGGGTCCTCACGCTCCAGTTGGTGGGACTAAAACACTGAACTAACACTGAGGAGCTTTGAGAAGCCAGGCTGGGAGAGCTGGGGGGGTCACCTGGAGAAAACTCCAGGGATACTTGAGAGCCCCTTGTAGAGCCTGGAGGGGCTCCAGGAGAGCTGGAGAGGGACTGGGGACAAGGGCTGGAGGGACAGGACACAGGGAATGGCTTCCCAGGGCCAGAGGGAATGGGATATTAGGAAGGAATTCTTCCTTGAGAGGGTGGCGAGGGGCTGGGCTGGAATTCCCAGAGGAGCTGTGGCTGCCCCTGGATCCATCCCTGGGAGTGTCCAAGGCCAGGCTGGAGCACCCTGCGATGGTGGAAGGTGTCCCTGCCCATGGCAGAGGGTGGGACTGGATGACCTATAAGGCACCTTCCAACCCAACCCGTTCTGTGCCTGAACATTTTGATGATCATTCGGGGAGTTTTTGCCCTGGAAGAGGATCTAGTTGAGGGTTTCCATTTCATCTGTGGAAGTTCAGATGAAGCTTGAAGGGAATGAATAGATTTCACTACAAGCAGACTAAGAAACTTCAGCCAAAGAAAGAAAAGGCAAGAAAGGATTTTGACAAATCCCTTGTTAGTGCCGACGTTCCAGTTTGTTGGGAAATGCTAAATTAAGCCCTTGCAAATTGGATGTTATGCTAAGCAAATGTTTAGCCACATTTTCTTTTTAAGGCAATTAAGCCCCTGCTCTAAACTGCCTGTGACCTTTAAACAAGCTGCCTAATGGTGCTGCTGCCACCCTCCTTTCCTATACACTTGCAATTTTGAGCTTACACAAAGCAGAGCTCTGTGGTTTTTTTCAGGCTTATTTCGCTGCGCCCTCTTTTCTAAAGGGTCTCTGCCCATTGCAGGTGATAATAAGGAGACCCAGATAAGTAGATTTGGGCATCAGAAATAACTCTCAGGTTACCTGAGCCAAATTCTATGGTGAGGCAGGCCAATAGTTTAGTTATTATTTGCCTAAATTGCAGTCATTGTGTCCAGGAGCGACAGATTTCTGAAGGAAGGGATTAAAGAAGGTGCTGGGGGTTACCTGGAATGTCTTTTGGTTCTGTTTGCTTCTTGTGATCAGCTTTTTAAAGCAGGAACAAAAGGTGTTTGTTGCACAAACAGCTGTTTTCTCTGGCTGTAGCTCCTCTCCTGCACCCCAACCCCTGCCAAAATAACCTGTAATTATCTTTGTGCCCGGGTACTCCACCACAATGCCACTGAAAAAAGGAATAAAAATAAATTATTTCCATTTAACTGGGCCATGTGTTTGGGAGGAAGAGGCTCAAAGGACCCTCAGATGCTTTTTGTGGCCCCTGGAAGTGCTTGGAGTTCTTCTGCACATCTAATTCTCAGGTTCTCTGAGAAGGACTTTGTTTTCCCTATTATCAGAGTCTTGGGGGATAACTCTTCCCCTTCTCTGGCCAGTTCCACAGCTCTTGGTCCTTTTGTTGGCATGAATAGTGTGGGGAATGATGTTGGCATGAATGTGGGGAATGGGAGTGTTCAAAACCAGGGGACTGGTGGGAAAGGTGGTTTGAGCTCAGGGTGGGGGAAAAACTCATTAAAGGTGGTCCTACTGCATGTTTTAGAGCATCTTTAATCCTCATTAACTACCACCCAGCGAGGGTGAGGAGCCAAAAGCAGGGTGGTGGGAACTGTTCCCCCAGGGATCCACTGCCCCTCTGCTTTTTGGCTGACACAGGGGGGAGCCAGACCCCTCCAGAAGGACACAAACCAGGGCCACCATCCCCACTTCCTGGTGGGACACAGCAAGGTCTGCCCTGGGGGAAGGGACTGAACCCCAAGGAGATGGAGGGACACTGGGAGTGTCCAGATGTCAAAGCTCCAGATGTGGAGCTCCTGAGCTGAGGGTGAAGTTAGACCTGCTTAGAGATGGGATGGGAAACTTCCAGAGGTCCCTTCCAAACTGGGACAGTGGAGTGACCCTGGGGGATGGTTAACGTGCCTTTGGGACTGGGAAATGTGGGTCCATCTCTGCCTGCCCAAGGAAGAGCACCTGGGCTTCTGGCAGAGGTTTCCAAGCTGTATCTGCTGAGCTGCCCCACCTGTGAGTGCCCTGGCACAGCCAGGGGGGACAATCTGGGGGGTTTGCCTCAGCTGTGGGGTGGGTTCGGGGTGTGATGTGGGTCTGGGCTGTGGGTTTGGGCTGACCAGTGGGTTTGGGTGCTGGGGTGGGTTTGGGGTATGGGTTTGGGCTCAGCTGTGCGTTTGGGGTATGGGTTTGGGCTCAGCTGTGGGTCTGGGTTGTGGGTTTGGGCTGAGCAGTGGGTTGGGGCTGTGGGGTGTGTTTGGGCGATGGGTTTGGACTGTGGGTTTGGGCTCGGCTGTGAGTCTGGGCTGTGGGTTTGGGCTGTATTGTGGGTTTGGGCTCAGCTGTGGGCCTGGGCTGTGGGGTGTGTTTGGGTTATGGATTTGGGCTGTGCTGTGGGTTTGGGCTGTGGGTTTGGGTGCTGGGGTGTGTTTTGGCTGAGCTGTGGGTTTGGGCTGTGCTGGGGGTTTGGGCTATGAGTTTGGGCTGTGGAGTGGGTTTGGGTTGTGGGTTTGGGTGCTGGTGTGGGTTTGGGCTCAGCTGTGGATTTGGGACTGTGCTGTGGGTTAGGACTGTGGGTTTGGGCTCTGTATGGGTTTGGGCTGTGCTGTGGGTCTGTGCTGTGGGTTTGGGCTGTGCTGTGGGTCTGTGCTGTGGGTTTGGGCTTTGCTGTGGATTTGGGCTGAGCTGTGGGTCTGGGCTGTGGCTTTGGGCTTTGCTGGGGATTTGGGGG
>VXAU01002529.1:184358-199135 GCA_013399695.1 Formicarius rufipectus
TGTGGGTCTGTGCTGTGGGTTTGGGCTGTGCTGTGGGTCTGGGCTGTGAGTTTGGGCTTTATGTGGGTCTGTGCTGTGGGTTTGGGCTGTGCTGTGGGTCTGGGCTGTGAGTTTGGGCTCTATGTGGGTCTGGGCTGTGGGTCTGGGCTGTGTCCTGGCCAGACTTCCATGGCTGTTGGCAGAAGGATACTGGGAAGGGAGAGGCTGAGCAGTGATTTGTGGGAACCTCCTCAGTGCTGCTAGAGCTGGTAGGGTTTGGGAGGAGCCGCCTAGTTATTAATTAATAATTAATTAATAATAATATAAGTGCTCCCCCTAATTAATAGCGGGCCACTAATTGTGGCTGAGGATTGAGAGGAAGGGGGAAAGGAGAAAGGAAAGGAAAAAGGAAAGGAAAGGAAAGAGGAAAGGAAAGGAAAAAAAAAAGGAAAGGAAAGAGGAAAGGAAAAGAAAAAGGAAAGGAAAGAGGAAAGGAAAAGAAAAAGGAAAGAGGAAAGGAAAAGAAAAAGGAAAGGAAAAAGGAAAGGAAAGGAAAAAGAAAGATTCCAAAGCCTGGCTGTCCCACGGTTATTCCAGACCTCCAGGCAAGCAAAGGAATCCCCTGCTGATGGATGTTCTTTCACTGGGACGAGCCCTTGGCTGGGCTCTGCTCACTGGACCTCCTGGCTCACCATGTTCCGTCTTTAACTGGCAGGTTTGGTGTGAGCCAAACTCCTCACTGCAAGCATAAATCTTGTTTCCCCAGCAGCACCTGCAGTTAGCAAGGAATGGGTTTTGAAGCTTTATTTTAAAGCTCTGTGTGCCAAACGTGCTGTTCCTCCTCCCTTACAACGTCAGCACCGAGGTTTTGGAGGCTGCAGAGGGCTGCTTTTGTTTCTGTATTAATGACTTTGGAAGTGCTCTGTTAAATTGAAAAGCAGCTAAACTGGAAGGGATGGAAAGTGCTAATGATGCTTTTATGCCCTGATTTGTCGTTCCTGGCGGGTTTATTCCTGGGATTTGTCCCTCTTTGCTTTTAGGACAGAAGTGGCAATGAGGTGCCTTGTTCTGCTCCCCGCAGCTGGTCAGTGTTTCAGACTCCCATGGGGTTCTGACGGGGCAGAACACCTGGACAGGGCTGGCCTTTCCTAAGCTTTTCCAGCTGCCCCGTGATCAGGAAAAGGAAATCCGAGCTGTTTTCTCCTCATTTTGGGATGGATGTTTTGTTGGTGCCTCTGTAATGCAAAGCACTCAACCATCATTGCCACTGTCTTGCTCTGAAGCTTCTCAAAACACTAACAGAAGTGCTCTACCACTTTTCTGCTCGGTAATCCTCTTATTTTGGAGCAAACTGTGCTTTGATTTTTATTTAACGTCTTCACTGTGCTTTGATTTTTTTTTTTTTTATTTAATGAACTGTGTTTTAACTGCCTCGTTCCATGCACGTGCTGAAAATACTTGAAGCCTGCACAGTAAATCCGAGTTTATTTGGGTACCACATCCTTCTATGTGTATTGAATTTTGTTTAGGAATAGAAAGAAATATTGTTTAAGGGTTTATTGCTTTGTATTACTTGAAGTTTTCCTGCTTTAAGAGGGTTTCAGGGATAGAATCACCCTGATACTCGCTGATGCAGGAGGGCAGTCCTGAGAGATGAGAATGCATCTGTGCTGGTTTTCACCTGGTGTCCCCCCAAACCTCCAGGGTCCTCCTTTCCCAGAGGGAAAGGAAAAGGAGAAAAGGCAAAAAAACAGCTGAGAGATAATGGCAAAGCAAACTCAGAGGGGCTAAATACTGACATTTAGTACTGACAAGAACTAAAACTAAAAGTAAGAAAACTAAAAAGGAAGAAATAAACGAGCCTTGAGAACCCCTTTCTCCTCCCACTGCTCCCTCTTCCCAGCAGTTCCAGGGAGCAGGGAATGGGGGTTTGCACTTGTTGGTTCTGCCCTTGCTCTTGTGCTGGGGGTCACCCCATGGGCTGCAGGGGGGTCTGTGCCCCCCGAGGGATCTCCAGGGGCTGCAGGGGGGTCTGTGCCCCCCGAGGGATCTCCAGGGGCTGCAGGGGGGGCACAGCTTTCAGTCCTTCCCCCTTTCCTGCTCCCGTGGGCTCCCTCCTTCTCCTCCTCCTGCTCCCACCTTGGGCTCTGCCTTGTTCTCCCATGGCTGCAATTCCCAACTGCCCCACACTCCCCAATTCTTCACTCTGGGATCCCAGAGCTGCCACTGGGATTCTCACTTGGCTCCACTTTGGCCACCAGCAGGAGGTCCCTCCTGGCCCTGGCTGTCCTTGGCTCCACAGCACAGGGGGAGCTTCTGGCAGCTCCCAACAGAGACCACCCCGGATCCCCCTGATACCAAAATCCACCCCCAGAAACCCGTGACAGCACCGACCCTTCACACCCATTCCTGCTGTTTTTCCCCTCCAGGTGTCAGCCGTGGATTCCTTGGAGGGTCCCCTCCTGCAGGTGGAGGGGCTGAGCGACCTGAGGCTGGAGCTGCACAGCAAGAAGATGAACCTGCACCTGGTGCTCATCGATGAGCTCCACCGCCACCTCTACATCAAGTCCACAAGCCGCGTGGGGCAGCGTGGCCGCGCCCGCGGCAGAGTGGGGTGCGTGGGGGCTGCAGCTCCTCCCGGGGCACTGCCAGGCTGGGACACCAATTACTGATGTGTTAATAACGTGATCAGGGATTAATTTGTTCCAAAGGTCCTGCCCTTGGGTGGTGAGGGTCGGCAAGGACTCCCTGGATTAACAAACCCCCTCCCAGAGGCAAATCCTGGAGTGGATCGCATCTCAACCCCGGGATCGTGGCGGGGGTTTGGATTTGAGTGCTCCAATCCCACCTCTGCCATCTCTCTGTTATAAATGACCACCTGGAATGACCAAGTCACTCAGCAAAAAAGGGTAGTTTGAATTGTATAGGTAATGAAAATTGCAGAGGCCAAAAAAGGCAGCGCTGGGTGCACCCCGGAGTGCCCGCCCTGGCAGTAACACCCCGTCAGAGCTCGCAGGCTCTGCTTAGATACAGTCAGAACATCCCTATTCTTTATTTCTGGTGAAATGATTGCCTTTTAAATCTTGTCATCTGACTCTGCGTGGTGCTTCTTGGTAATCATGGGTCAGGAAGGATTTGTGATACTCTTACCTTAAATTTTCCCTAGAGAGGCTCTGTTGCTCAAGTTCTGCCTCTCTCCTCTGAAGAGCCCCCAGTCCCAAACTCCCAGCTTATATCCACTTGGGCTCAGATGGGAACGCTCAGTCCCTCGCCCAGGTTGGAGACTTCCACAAGGGGTGATTTACTCTGTGAGGTCAATCAGGGCATATTTTTGGCATCCCTGCTGGCCCCTGAGCAGACATGACCCCTCAGGTGGGTGTGGAGGCAGGAGAACTTCCTTATCTCACAGAAGTTCCTAAACACCCATTTTGTCCCCTGAGGGGTGGAGTGTGCCCTGGGCAGCTGCTGCCAATGGGCCATTGTGAGCAGGTCATGAGAAAAATGGCACAGAGGGTTTAGAATCCACCCCCACCCAGTGCCGAACTGGTCCCGGCTGCTGAAACCAGGACATCACCCATACAGTGTTGGATTTATGAGGAAAATGCCCGAGGAGAAAGTCTTCCATTCCTGAGTGAGAGGATTCATTTGGGCTGGGGCATCGTGTGGATGCGCACGGAACAGGCGCGGAAAGGGGGCAAAAAAGGGTGGAGGTTTCTCCTGAGGAGACAGCAAAGTTTGGAGGATTCCAAGTTGCCAAAAGCCACGGGACATGTGAAATTCCAGGTTGGGTTGGTTTTTTTTGTGAGCAGGGATTATCAATGGTAGTGAAGTGTTGAACTCTTGCAGCTCCCTGGTGAAAGACGCCTCTCCCGTGCCCCTCGTGGACGTCACGAACTTATCGACTCCTCGGAAGTTCCTGGAGACATCTCAGTTCAGCACTCCTGGCAGCTCCAGCTGTGAGTATTGGAGGGCTGCTCCTTCCTCCCAGAAGGAGCATGCAGCTCTTGAGCTGGTGGGCCTGGAGAAGCAGGAGGCACATCGTCCCCTCTGGCTGCTCCAGGGATTGTCCTCAGGGTGAAACCTGGGGAGTGGTTTGGGCCAGAGTCATGAGAGAAAAGAGTTGGGTTGTCCCAGGGGCAGAACTTGCCACGTCTGCTTTTCTTTTGGGGGAAATCTTCTTTTCCTTTCTTTCTTTAATGAAACACACTTGGTTTTCTGTGCCTGCTCTCACCTCGATGGTGCTCTTGGCATGGTCAGCAGAGGTTGGCAGTGGGACCAGTTTGTGTGGAGGTCTCCCCCTCCCTTATTTGCTGTAGGTATTTATTGAAGGGGTTTTGCAGTGGTGGAGCCAAAAGGTCAAACCTTTTCCCTGTGGGGGCTTTGTCAGTGTTGACTAAAGGTCTGTCTGCACACGGGAATGATCTGGTGGTGATCTTGGTGCCGCTGCAACAAACACTGAGCAGAACACTGTGTTTCATCGGGGGTTTTTTTTGGGGGGGAGGCTTTGGAAGGGCTGCAGAGATGGGGAATTAATCCTTGTGTTCTTTCAGGAGATTAATAAGTGGGGTTGTCCTTGATGAATAACACAGAAGGGA
Source organism: Formicarius rufipectus (assembly GCA_013399695.1). Classification (NCBI taxonomy): domain Eukaryota; kingdom Metazoa; phylum Chordata; class Aves; order Passeriformes; family Formicariidae; genus Formicarius; species Formicarius rufipectus. Next base: position 188,933 of record VXAU01002529.1, read on the forward strand.
CCTAAATCTGTTCCCCCCTTCCTTCCAAAACCTGTTTCAGTGTTCCTCAAGTGCAGAGACTCTTCCCTTCTCATCCTCATCAATTCTTTGCTCCTTTTGCTCCTGGTTTTGTCCCTCTTCCCTCCTGGAATCTTCTCTTTGATAATTCCTCCCATTTGCTCTTGCAGGGGGTTTGTTTCTCAGCTCTGCTCCTGCCAGGCTGGGCTCAGGGCCTGGGGCTGTTTCTTCACTTGGTGGAGGATTGTGAGGAGTCCCCTGTGATTTTCCAAGGCAAATTTTGAGGGCTGGAAACTGCAGCCTGGGCGTTAAAAACCTGGAGAAGAATTGCATGAAAATTTGGGGGGGGGGGCAAAAGTGAAGGATTCCTGTTGTGTGGTCAGGGAGAAAGACAGTTGAGTTCCTAGCTGAGGATCCCATGAATAAAGCACCATAAACTGAATCCCAGTCTGACCACTGTGGGGTTTGGGTTGGAAGGGACCGACCAGGGGATGGTTTGGGAAGGGACCTTAAAGATCATCCACTGGAAATGTTAAAATACTTCCTTTTCAGGAAGTTCTGGGCAGGTGTCCCCCAAAATGTGCCCTAAATCAGTGTAGGGCTGGGCAGGTGTCCCCCAAATTGTGCCCTAAATCAGTGAAGGGCTGGGCAGGTGTCCCCAAAATGTGCCCTAAATCAGTGAAGGGCTGGGCAAGTGTCCCCAAAATGTGCCCTAAATCAGTGTAGGGCTGGGCAAGCTGTAGGTCCTACTGGAAACCCCTTGATCCCCACAGCTCATGCACTTGCTTTTGCTCCAAGTGCTCCGTGTACTTATGGAGATTTTTGTCCCTGTAATTTCCATGAACAGGAGCCTTTTCCAGGAGGACTCAAATCCCAAAGAACCTGAACCTTCTGGGTGTGAACAACAAAAGCTGTTTCTGCCCTTTTTAGTCACTTCACTTCTGGGGTTTTCTCATTGATGAAGCAAAGTGGCTTTGCAAATTCATGAAGAACCTTCTAAAGCACTGACTCACCCGCGTTGTCTCAGCCCAAAGATGCCAAAATTTGGAGTCCCTCCTGCTCCCCCTTCCCAAAGGAGATGCTGGCCTCGTGCTGGAGAATCTCTAATGGGGAATTAAAGCTGTTCCTGCAGCCTGGAAAACAAACCAAACCTTCAGTGATGCTCACCTGAGGATTTGCTTTTCCCCCATCGACATTTTCTCTTTGTGCCAGTCCGGAGAAATAAATTCCCTTGGAAATTCTGTTTCTCTGCTTGAACCTTCGGTGCTCTGGAGGGTATTTGTGGAGGTTCCTGCACTGCCAGGGTCTTCCTGGAAGTATAAAACGTGCTGCAAACCCAAGAGTGCCCTTTCCTGAGAAATTTGGGAGGATTCTTCTTAGCAATCCCACAGAAGTTGGGCTGTGATGGGGAAAATTCATGCCCTTATTGATGCCACGTGTGAATCTTGTGCTCAATTGATCATTTACTTCAGTGACCTTTTTTTTTTTTTCTCCTCAGCAGCAGGAGGAAAGTGGAGCTTCTAAATCCAGCCAGTGTGGTGTTCTAAGGGTGGGTTTGGTTGCTGCTCCTGCCTGTCTTTCCTCAGGAACCATCAGCTTTTTGTGTGTGGAGAGCTGGGAACTCGATGCTGCAAAATCCCTGCAGGAGCCACAACTTTGAGTGTCCACCTGGAAAGGGGACTCCCAAAATGCCACCAAGCCCCACTGCCATGTGAAACCTGCTTCAATACCCTTTTTTTTCCCTTCTTAACCTCACCTGAAGATCTGGCACCAGCTGGGTGGTTTTTCCCTGTCTGGCTCTCCCAGCCTGGCTCCAGAGCAGAGTGTCCAGCCCTGCAACATCTCCAGAGCCTCCTCTGGACCCTCCAGCAGCTCCAGGTGCTCCTGCTGTTGTTCCAGGGCTGGGGCAGCTCTGCAGGGGGGTCTCACCTGAGGGGCAGAGGGGCACAATCCCCCCCCTTCACTCTGCCCACCGGGCACCAGCCCAGGTTGGCTTTCAGGGCTCCCATCCTGTGTTTCTGCCTCCCACCCCCCATGTCCTGCCCCCCAAGGCTGCTGTCATTCTCTGCCCCACGTGGTGGCCTCCCAGGACCCATTCCCACCCAGCCCTTCCCTGGCAGCATCTCTGGTGCCCCAGGTTGGGGTGAGCAGTGAGTGAACAGTGAGTGTGGACTGAGCCACAGGGGCTGTTTTTGGGGTCACTGTGCTGGGAGGACACCAATCATCTCACCTGAGGTCGCTGTGAGGTGGCACCAGAGGGTTGTCACCTCTTTTTTTTGATTTTATTGATCAAGTAGCCCCACAGGGGCTCTTTGTTTTCTTGGTCATGCCCTGACTCAGAGCTGCTGCTCCTCTGTTCAGAATCCCAGCTCTGGACAGCTCCAGACCTTCCTACTCCATTTGCTGTGCCATGTCCCATCCCTTCCAGGTTCTCCTCCTGCATCCCCTGACACTTATTCACCTTCCTGGAGTAGTTTTGAGTAAAGAAACCAATCTATGAAGGAGTTGAAAGCATGGGAGTCATCTGTGATCCCCCAGCCCTTCCCAGAGCTGTTCCCACTTGGAACAGCCCTTGGCTTTTCGTCTCTCTCCAAGGATCTGGCTGTGGATCTTCCAAGAGATGCTTTGAGTCGAGCCTGCCCTGAAGACACTTCACTCCCCCTAAGTGTTTAAATATATTCATTCAATGTTTCTCCCAGTCTCTAACAGAGCCACGCTTTTGTTGTTGCTGGGTGTTCTCTGGCAATTAAGAGATGTTGCTTAATGAACTTCAAAGCAAGCAGAGTGTGTCTTGCTTTCCCACCCCTTGTCTCTTAGCAACGGGATTTCTCCCTGTTACTTCAGGATATCCACAATATCCTCTCTAATTCTCCTGGCTTTTCCTTTTTAGGAACCTTTGGTGAAGGACTTGGGTAACTTCATCAACCCCCTTGGCAGATGTGATGAAGCAGCATGAGATAAAAAAATCAAACAATCAGTGGCTTTGGCAGCTTTGCTGAATTCATCACGAGTCTCTTAAGCTGGATACTGTTTGTATTGAAAATTCCTCTCCTGTGAAGGATGTAACAAGTTAGAACAGCTGGGGTAGAAATTCGGGGTTTTTCAGCTTCTTTGGAACACACTGAAGGGATTTGTAAGGATATTACACCTTCTCATTTAGGGCTGTCTTAATTGCACCACAATTCTTCTGTTTCCTCACACACCACTCACAGCAAATCCTCTGCTTTTAAATCCATCAGATGTGCAGGTTATTGCATTTACAGATGAAAAAAAAAAAGCCCCCAAGCCAACAGAAATGTCCACTGCCTCCCCCCCAAAATCCAAGTGTGGCTGCTCTCCTTCTGTACTCATTTGCTCGACGTGGGGGGAATTCTGGGGAGGCAGAGGAGTTGAAATGCTCCTTCTGGATGGTGATAATTGTTGGGTTTCATAGTTTAAACCTTGGCTCACACCTTTGGAAACCTGTTGCAGTGAGAGAATCCAGCCTTGTGGAAGTGAAGGAAGATCCAGAGCTGGATCCAGAGGAGAACAGCACTGTCTTCATGGGAATTCTCATCAAAGGGTTGGCCAAGCTGAAGAAGATCCCCGAGACGGTGAAGGCCATCCAGGACCGGCTGGAGCAGGAGCTCAAGCAGATTGTGAAGAGGTCCACGACTCAGGTGGCTGACAGTGGTTACCAGAGAGGGGAGAACATTTCCCAGGAGAACCAGCCCAGGTGAGGACATTCTCAACCACTTGGTTGCTGCAAAAAGTCATAATTGATAACGTGCCTGAGCTCAGTCCCTTCCAGTGCAGCAGAGCCCAGTGAAGCTGCTGCAGGTGCAAAGCTTGGAAGTCATGCATGGAACTAATTACATCACAAATCTTTGGCCAAGCCTCTAATTGTTTTGCAGCCCCATTAGTGCTGATGTGAAGGGGGTGGAAGCCAGCTGGGAGCTCCTTGGGATGCACTAGGACTGTTCTTTGGGATTGCAGGGGGGCCAGCACTCACTTCTGGCTGAGATGCTCCCCCTGTGGTGCTGCACTTTGGCAGGAGATGGGATGTGGCAGCAGTGCCACGGGTTGGTGGCCACACTGGGGTTGGGTCAAGGCTTGGACTGGGTGGTCTCAGAGGTATCTCCCAACCCAGCTGATTCTGTGATTCTGTGCTCATTGTCCACAAATGGAAAAGTGAAATGTGTGTCTTCATTCTGTGTAATATTTGCAGTGGAAAATTGCTCCCAAGGACAATATTAGCTTGCTCAAGACTCCTTTTTTGGCTTGCTCAAGACTCCTCTTTTAGCCTGATCAAGACTCCTTTTTTAATTCCTCTCATTAGCCCCCCTGTGCAGACAGTTGTGCTGGGCAGCCTTGGCAGGGTCACGGTGCTGGTGAGTCCATGAAGCCTTTTAGGGTGGGTCAGAAGGCACAGTTTAATTTCTGATGCCAAAATAAGTGCTTGGACCTTGTTTCATGAGTCACCCTGGGGAGGTTCTGTGGCTCCTGCTTGTCCATTGGAGTTGATCAAGTGGATCAGGTCATATATTAATCACATTAAACCTGCCTGGGGGGCTGAGGAAGGCACAAAAAGGTTTCCTGGGTTTTGGCATGTGTAGGAGATGGGGAACCTTTAAGATGCTTGGCAAAGTGTCTGGAATTCTTGCTGAAGACAATTAGAAGTGCTTCTAAACCTAAATCACATGTGGAGTTTACAACAAGCAGGTGAATTAATTTACACTGAAAAGAACAAATTGCAGCAGGGGAGGGAGGGTGTGCCCACCTCTCAAATTGGCTCCAGCTTGAAATCAAAACTCAGCGACTTTCCTGCTGCCAAAGCGAAAAAAGAAATCTCAACAAAAAGGTCCTTCTGACCCAGCAGAGCTCGGGTGAAAACCACTACAAAGACCCCAAATTTGAGCATGATTCTGTGCCCCCAAACTGCCCAGCTGTTCCTGGGGCTCTCAGTGCTCACCTGACATTCTGCTCGTGCCCCCTTGGGCTGCTCAGCTGCTTTTGGGGGGCACACGTTGTTCCCTTCTGGCTCAGGGGGATCTGTGGGGATATTTTTATTAAATTGTTATTCTGCCTTTGCAATCCCATTCCCAGCTAGATTCATTTCCCCTGCTGGTGCAACCCTCACCCAGCAACACCTGAGCTGAAATTAAAATCCCCTGAGGCCAGGTGAGCTCCCAGCCCGTGTCCTGGTTATGGCAGCCAGGACCAGTTTGGCACTGGGTGGAGGTGGGTTCTAAACCCTCTGTGTCCTTTTTCTCAGGAACTGCTCACCTTGGACCATTGGCAGCAGCTGCCCAGGGCACACCCCACCCCTCAGGGGACAAAATGGGTGTTTAGGAACTCCTGGGGGATAAGAAAGTTTTCCTCTCTTCACCCCCACCTGAGGGGTCATGTCTGCTCAGGGGCCATCAGGGATGCCAAAAATATGCCCTGATTGACCTCCCAGAGTAAATCCCCCCTTGGGAAACTCCCCACCCTGGGGCAGGGACTGGGCGTTCCCAGCTGAGCCCAAGCAGAGAGAAGTTGGGGTTTTGGGACTGGGATCTCTGGTCAGACCCAGAGGAGGAACAGAGCCTCGACAGGACTGGCACTGCCACCAGACTGCCACCAGCATTGTCACCAGCAGGTTCCTTCCTTTCTTCTTCCTCTGCCCTCAGGGGGCCCCCGTGGTGCTCAGCACAGGGCTTGGTGAGCTCCATCCTGCTCGTGCCCCCCTGGGCTGGGCTGCTCAACTGTTTTTTTGTGGCATAAACAAATTTTCCTTCTGTATCAGAGTATTTTGTGATCTTTTATTAAAATTGTTCTTCTGCCTTGCAATCCCATTCCGAGTTGGATCCATTTCTCCTCCCAGTTTAACTCCAACCCAGCACACCTGAGCTGAAATTAAAATCCCCTGAGGCCGGGTGGGCTCTCAGGACATCACAAAACAGGGCCCACGACCCCTTGGTCCTGTCTCCTGGCCCCCTGGCTCTGCTCTGCTGTGTGTCTGTGCCCCTGGAACCTTCTGGAAGCTGAGCATCTCCCTTGGCATCTTCCCAGGCTGTTGCTGGAGCTGCTGGAGCTGCTCTTCGACAAGTTCAAGGCGGTGGCAGCGGCGCACGCGGTGGTGCTGGGCCACCTGCAGCAGACTGTGGCCTCTCCCTGCAGCCAGCACGAGGGGGACACCAAGCTCTACGACATGGTGGAGGTGTGGGTGAAGATCCAGGATGTCCTGCAGGTGAGAGGCCTCCAGGTTGGGGCCCGTTCTCAGCTTGGAGCAGCTTTTTGGAAGCGAAGCGCTGCCGGGAGTTTCTGTCGCGCTCCCGAGGTGGCAGCGCTGGGGTTTTGTCTTTGGTTTTTGGTGCGTGGCCACATTTGCAGCAGACTGGAAAAACTCCAGAGAGCTTAAATATCAGCAGAAGAGAATGAATCCTGTGGATTTGTCCTCCTGGTGTTTGGAAAGGTTGGTTCCTTCTGCCTAGCAAGTGATTTCAAAGAGGGACATCTTTGTGCTGTGTTGCCGTGTCATCCCAGTGTCAGGAAGTGTCCCAGCTCCGAGGGCTTGTCCCTTCCTGTCCTCAGGGCTGGCTGACAGGCAGCTCAGACACTTGTGCTGCTGTGTTTTCAGGGAATTCTGCTTGGATTCTTCCTCCTGCCTGTGAGATGCCAAAGCTGTGCCTGGCTCAGGCTTTCCCCTGGTGCTGTGCCTCTCACATTGCTCCTGTGTGTCCCAGGGCTGTTCCCCACATGCAAATGACACTTCTCCCTTGATTTTGGGGGCACTGCCTTTATGCAGAGCACAGAACCTCACCTGGGATTTGACAGAGGAGGTCAAAGAAACGAGCCTGGTGGTGTTTGCAGGCAGTGCCAAGATTTCTGATGGCCATTCCCACCCCTGGGCAGTTGGTGGGAGATGTTTTGCCTCCTCCCCTCAACACGATTTTCACTGCAGTGCTGATATTGCTCTCCACGTTTGTGTGTCTGTGCAGTCATAGAGCTTTGTTTGCTTACCCAAATACCCAGCTGGGTGCATGGAGTGAATTTAACCCTTGCTGGGCATGGCCAATGCAATAGTTTGGCCTTTGGTCACCTCCACTGGTTCCTTACCCAATCATTTGTCTTTCTAGGAGAGTTGATATGAAACAAACCTTGCTCTTTTTTCTCCATGACACAAATTTCCACCTCCTTCCAGTACTGCTGGTGCAGAGATCCGGTTGGGAATGTCCAGCCAGAGGCTCAGGATGGGTTTTTAACCAAAAGGATGGCAGAGAATTGAAGTGCCTGGCCCTGTTCCGGGGCAGGATCAACCTGAGAGGCACGAGGAGGGGGTTTGGCACAGGACACCTCCAGCCACCGTCCTGTGACCCACGAGGTTTAAGAGCTTGGAGCTCCACGAGGATGAAGCCTTGGGAGTGCAAACCCTCCCAGGATTTTGCCTTCAGTGTAGCAGGACAGCAGGGCTGGATAATCCCCTTCCCTGGGGGAGTTTGGGATGGTCTCAGTCCTCGTGAGTGGTGAACTTTGGAGCAGTTGATGGTGGGTGACAGGACTGCGGGGTGTGGCTCTGCAGGGAGTTGGAAGTGCTCCTGTGCTGGGGACACAATATTGGAGGAGGTGTAAAATGTGTGCCAAGGAAAACACAACAGCCCACTTGGAAAGGTCTCCCTGATACTGGGTGTCTGAGGGAGTCAGAAGAGCTGCCAAAGGAGCTTTTACAAAGCATGAAAGCAGCACTTCAGGATGGATAATCTGTGAGTGCTTTAGGGTAAGAGATGAGGCTTGACTGGCATGGAAAGGAGGGAATGTGCCATTCCTTTGTTCAGGACCTCGTGGGTCTTTGTGCATTAGTTCCATTAAAGTATTTGCCCCGTATAGGATAAGAAACCCCTCGATCCCAAAGACTGAATTATTTCTCTGAAACAAGGGGATCTTAACGTTTGCAGCAGGGGCAGCAGAAAACTCCGTTTGAAAAGTGTTTGTGGAACTCTTCCTGCTGGAAAATTTGGAAGAAGTGGCAAAGTGCCTCAGGGGAGCGAGGCCATTCCTTCAGATCCTAAGGAATGGAATTCAGTCCTCCCTTAGGACAATCTCCCACCACTGCAGCTCCCGTGGGTGGTGTTTGCCACGTGCACATTGTTCGTCTCTGCATGGCAAGTGCACTAAAGGAACGTGTCCTGGGGTTCTGGGGGTGGATTTTGGTATCAGGAGGGTTCCAGGGTGGTCTCTGTTGGGAGCTGCCAGAAGCTCCCCCTGTGCTGTGGAGCCAAGGACAGCCAGGGCCAGGAGGGACCTCCTGTTGGTGGCCAAAGTGGAGCCAAGTGAGAATCCCAGTGGCAGCTCTGGGATCCCAGAGGGAAGAATTGGGGAGTGTGGGGCAGTTGGGAATTGCAGCCATGGGAGAACAAGGCAGAGCCCAAGGTGGGAGCAGGAGGAGGAGAAGGAGGGAGCCCACGGGAGCAGGAAAGGGGGAAGGACTGAAAGCTGTGCCCCCCCTGCAGCCCCTGGAGATCCCTCGGGGGGCACAGACCCCCCTGCAGCCCATGGGGTGACCCCCAGCACAAGAGCAAGGGCAGAACCAACAAGTGCAAACCCCCATTCCCTGCTCCCTGGAACTGCTGGGAAGAGGGAGCAGTGGGGGGAGAAAGGGGTTCTTAAGGCTCATTTATTTCTTCTTTTTTATTTTTCTTACTTTTAGTTTTAGTTCTTCTCTTGTCAGTGATAAATGTCAGTATTTAGCCCCTCTGAGTTTGCTTTGCCATCATCTCTCAGCTGGTTTTTGCCTTTTCTCCTTTTCTTTTCCCTCTGGGAAAGGGGGGCCTGGAGGTTTGGGGGGACATGGGGTGAAAACCACCACACAACGTTATCCTCTGGTTGTGCATCAGATAACACAGCAGATAACGTGAGCTCCTGGTGGGCTGCAGATTTGTCTTCTGTGGGGACAAGAGCTGCTTCCAGCCTTTCTTTTGGGGACTTTTTTGTTGCTGCTTTTCTGAAAGCTTCCCCAGAGCTGCAGCAGGCAGTGTGGGCAGGGAGAGGTGGCCCATGTTGCTGTCCACGATGTGCAGGTCATCTCCTCTCATCCTGTGCTTCTGACCTTCTGTGGGAACAGGGGGAGCAACGCAGCAGACACGGTGACCTTTTGGAGTCGGGAACTGGAGTGGCAGAGAACAAACAAAGCAGGAAAAGCTTTTGGTGGTTTTTACCCAGTGTCCCCCCAAACGGCCAGGCCCCCCCCTTTCCCAGAGAAAAGGGGAAAAGGAGAAAAGGCAAAAACCAGCAGAGAGATAATGGCAAAGCAAACTCAGAGGGGCTGAATACTGACATTTATCACTGACAAGAGAAGAACTAAAACTAAAAGTAAGAAAACTAAAACTAAAAAGTAAGAAATAAATCAGTCCCAAGAACCCCTTTCTCCTCCCACCCCTCCCTCCCTCCAGCAGTTCCAGGGAGCAGGGAATGGGGGTTTTGCAGGTGGGTGTTGTTGCTGCCCTTGCTCTTGTCCTGGGGGTCACTCCAGGGGCTGCAGGGGGGTCTGTGCCCCCCGAGGGATCTCCAGGGGCTGCAGGGGGGTCTGTGCCCCCCGAGGGATCTCCAGGGGCTGCAGGGGGGTCTGTGCCCCCCGAGGGATCTCCAGGGGCTGCAGGGGGGGCACAGCTTTCAGTCCTTCGCCCTTTCCTGCTCCCGTGGGCTCCCTCCTTCTCCTCCTCCTGCTCCCACCTTGGGCTCTGCCTTGTTCTCCCATGGCTGCAATTCCCACCTGCCCCACACTCCCCAATTCTTCACTCTGGGATCCCAGAGCTGCCACTGGGATTCTCACTTGGCTCCACTTTGGCCACCAGCAGGAGGTCCCTCCTGGCCCTGGCTGTCCTTGGCTCCACAGCACAGGGGGAGCTTCTGGCAGCTCCCAACAGAGACCACCCTGGAAGCCCCCCCTGCTACTAAAATTCAGCTACAGAACCCCATGACAGAAGACACTGACAAGTAATCCTTCCCTTTTTTGGGGGGTTTCTGTCTAATGTCCTCCAAAAATGGTGTCACTGAGCAGCCCAAACCTTGGTGAAACCATAAGGAAACTGGAGCAGGAGACATTTGGAGCCTCCTCTCTGCCCACACACTCCTGTTGTGCTGCTGCAGGGATCAGACTCTTGATGGAGAAGCCTCTCTTGGTGTGTGGTGCTCCACCATCCTCTTCTAACCAGGGATGGCACTTGGGGCTGGTTTAGGGTTAAACCA
>VXAU01002530.1:2999-27969 GCA_013399695.1 Formicarius rufipectus
TAATTATTATTATTTATTTTTTATATTCATGTACTTCATAAGATTCTGTTCCTGTTTTCACTTTTTAAAACTGAAAATTCACTGATCAGTGGAACTGCAGGCAATGAACAATATCATCTATTCACTACATCTGCTGGATGTTAAACTATCCCAAAATCTGCTAAACCACAAGCTAATTTTTTTTTTTAAACCTGTAATATCCTCTTCTTTACATGGACTTTTAATGGCTTGTCCACCTGTCTTAGTGTGATACTCTGATGCTATAAAGTGTAGTTATAGCAAGGTCTTAGTACTACATAATAAATTATGAGTTAATATCATGTTTTCTGTGTATCTTTTTTAATTGTTAAACTTGAGCATTTTAAAAATCACATTTGGAGAAAGAAAAAAAGGTCAAAAGCATTTACATAGATATCCTTCATCTGGGAAATTTGCACGGTTCTTATGTAATCTTCATTATTCATTTAGGACTATATTTTATTTCTAATTACATTCACAATACAAACTGCATCTCATTGACTTTTTTAGGCGTAGCTAAATATTTTGCCCCTAATACACATTAAAGGTATATAGTTAACTAATGATACAGGTATGAACCTAGTGACATTTAGAAGGATTTTACATAACTCCCATGAAGAAATTTCTTAGTGCTTCAGACTGATATATGCCTATAAACCTTTAGGTCTATGCCTCCCTGTGTTTTTGTTTTGTGTGTGTGAAAAAAATATCATTATAATACTTTCAAGAAAAGTCTAAACCTGTTTCAATGGTGAGTAGCAGAGATATTGTTACCAACAAGCCTTAGAAATTATATAACAGAGACAGGAATCTTTCAACAATCTCCTATTATGCTGATAAAACTTGTGATAGTATGCTGCCTAATTAAAGACTAAAGACTATTTTTGGCTGCTGAAATAGTTTTTCCTAACGTTTTAAAATATAGATGAATAACTAACATTCATTAAAGGAATCTATATGATCATGTGTCAGTTCTGTACAAGGTTCACATGTGGCTGTGTGAGTTTGCAATGTTCACAGACATTCTGGGGTGCTTAACGTAAGGAGCGGCAAAGGAGTGTCTCTGTGTCATAGTGAGAGAGTTGAAATACCACAGTTAGACATCTTGTTTACTCTGAGGGATCTTATTTCTCTTCATAGAGAAATTAGTTTGTAACTCAAACATACAAGTCAACTGAATATATTTGGTCTCACCTAGGTCACAGTTCAGCCCTTAGCAGATAAGGGTTTAAAAAAAAAAACAAAACCAAAAACAAACACACAAAAAAAAGTAGTTGATGACAAATATTGGTCAAGACATCCGCCCTTCAAACCCTGTTCTGCTGCTTAATCCATTCAGAAAATAAATTATTATAATCCAAGCAATAGGACAAGAGTCAATGGGCTGAAACTGATGCAAAAGAAGTTCCACTTGAGCATGAGGAAGAACTTTATAGTGCAGGTGGCCGCGCACTGGAATAGATTGTCCAAAGAGGCTGTGGAGTCTCCTTCACTAGGGATACTCAGGAATCATCAGGATGCAATCCTGTGCCATGTGCTCTATGGTGACCCTGTTTGAGAGGCAAAGTTGGACCAGATGACCCTCTGTGGTGTCCACCAACATTATCTATTTTGTGATTCTGTGCTAATCTGGTCCTGTGCAGGGCTAATGGTTGGACTCAATGATGCTTAGTGGGTCCTTCAAGATCAGCATATTCTGTGATTCTGTGACTCTATAAAGGACAAAAATGATTCCTTCTAGGAAAAAGATGCAAGATTCCCGTCAGGAAAAATGAGGCCTTGACTTTCCTGTTGCATATGTAAAGTTCCACAGGTGTGACCTGTGAAGAAATAGAGTATGAACCAAACAGTGTCTCTCTGAATAGTGTTTTTTAGAAGCAAGTGGGAAAAGGTCATACTAAAAGTAAAGTCTGCAAGACTCAAAGCCAAAGACTCAAAGTTCTTCATTTTACAGAAGAAGTACAATTACAGTGCTCGTAACAATGAGTATATTGATCTTACCAACAGCTTTTCAACTAATCCAAAATCACAGAATCAGAGAGTATGCTGAATTGGAAGGGACCCACAGGAATCATCGAGTCCAACTCCTGGCATTGCACAGAACCATCCCCAAGAGTCACACCATGTGCCTGAGAGTATCATTCAAATTCTTCTTGTACTCTGTGAGGCTTGGTGTTTTGACTTCTAGCTTGGGTGGCCTGTTCAGTGCCCAACCACTGTCTGAGTGAAGAACCTTTTTTCTAATATCCAATCTAAACCCCACCTGACACAACTTAAGGCAAATCCCTCTGGTCCCGTCACTGGTCATCACAGAGAAGAGATCAGTGTGTTCCATTCCTCTTCCCTCACAAGGAAGTTGTAGCTGCAATGAGGAGTCCCCTCAGTCTCCTCTGCTTCAGGCTGAATAGGATCAAATGAGCTTAGGGCTCCTCATACGGCTTCCCAAGGCTCTTCACCAGCTGCATTGCTTGCTTTGGACACTCCATTTTCTTATTTATTTGAAAGTGGTTTGTAATCAGACTTTTTCCACATCAACAAGCTTATCTTTATGGACTATTATAACTGGAGTGGTGTCCATTTATTTTATTACAGAAGTGTTTAATTTATTTACCTTGGACAGAAAGAAAGGAAATTACTGTTTATATCAAAGGAGGGCTGTTGCTTGTTACAGTAACATTATTTTTTTAAATAACAGTTCTAAACACATTTTTTAAGTTCTTACAGAAAAGAAAAAAGTCTTTATGTGGAAAATAAAACATTAGGATTTTTTGCTCATAAAACAATTACTGCAGATGTAGCTGCTGTTAACTACTGCAAGGAATGATTTTGTCTATTCTAATAGTAATCTTCTTTGCACTTTTCAGAAGCTGTCAGGAAGTGGTAATAAGGAAGTTGGTATTAGTGAACTGGAAGTTGATCTTTTCCTAGTTAGCCTGAGAAAGGAGACAAAGTGAAACAGAAAGTGAAGATTACTAGCAGAAAACTCCTGTTCCATTTGATGCCAAGCAATGCCATGCTACACTATGCTGTGCTATGTTATATATAAGTTGTACTACTCTATGAGTACATTCTTTCTTACTCTAGGCTACTGGTTTTGGGACTGAAATGATGAGGCTTATGCTACATGACAAGAGGTCAGTTGAAAGCAGGGATGGCTGTTAGAGGCTCAATGTTATCTCCTATTTGTTAATTAAGTGTCATTAATGTTTGTTCTTTAGCTGTCTTACTCAGTTCTTCTCTGCAACTACAAAAATCCATAAAAGGACTGCAACTGATACCCTGGCACAGTGTACAATGCTGAGAGGAGGAATACAAATAAGAAGTCATATTGATATTTAATCTCAGTATACACTATTTTTTATCTATGGACTGAAGGCAGTGCCAGCATAGTAGGTAGCGGCCAGAGGGAGGAGAGGGACTAGAAGACAACTGCACTGAAATTTTGGATTTATATGTGAGCAATGTTTCAGTATTCTCTTCAAACAGAATAAAAATGAGTCGTCATAAAGTTTTGATCCTTACAGTATATAAAGATATTTTATCCAATTATTATCCTTTATTTTTATATCTAAAAATGCATAAATATGAAAGATCTTAAAAGTACAACTGTATTTCTGTATTAAGGCTCAGAGTCACCTTCTTATATATAAAAGTAAACATTCTAAAAGGTTTTTCTGGATTTCACTTCTCTAGTGTCAGGTTGATCATTTTTCAGTCACAGAACTCATCTTCCACAAAAAGTTAACTGGGAATTTTACAACAGCTTGGAAGCAAAGAAGTAATATACTTTGGAAAGAGAATAAGATCTGTATGAAAACTTGTGGGAGGAGTACTTTTTTCAACTATTACATACTAGTAAAAGCAATATTAAACAGATTAACATGGCTTCTGAGAAACTGTAGGCAAATCTGACTTTACAAAATAAGACAGAAATGAAACATATCTTTCTTAAGCCACCATACTGAAATCAAACTCTTATTATACATTTTTTAATATGGTCACTCAACAGTCAATGTCAACTGCCTCAAACATCACTCAAAAACTAAAGAGGCTTTTGGTTTAGAGGCAAACCAATCTCTCATTGGAGTACATAAAGACACGCACTTGGATCTAAATCTTTCTTTTCATTTCATAAATTGACTTCAATTTAACCATTTTTTTTTAATTTTAGGCTTTCTCTTGGTCATGTATAAGACTACAGACATATTGAATTTAATACAGCATTCAATTTAGGACTTCAGTAGTCTGCATATGTGTTTATTGAGGCAGCTTTGCTTGGGTAAATAATGTTTATTCTCTCCCCTCCATTCTTCATCTTTTCAGTTAAAGGAGAACTTTAACTTCTTAAATATTTTAATCATTTTTGTTTAAACATGAATTGAAATGAAACAGAACTTGGTTTTTTTTTTTGGTTTTTTGTTGTTTGTTTATTTTTTTTTTGTTTGGTTGGGTTTTTTTAACTTTTTCCTTTTTTTTTTTTTTTTTTTCCTTGTGGAAAGCTAGCAGCAGAAATAATCTCATTTGTGTTTCTTTATTTTTGTTTAGAATGATTGCACAAAAATATTTACTGTGTTGTCCATAATTTGACTGCTCTGTAACACTACTTTCTCTTGATTACTTTCTGGGAATTTTTAAGTTCAAGATTTCTTTTGTCTTAATATTCTGATTCTGCCACCTAATTTTTTTTACCCTGTGTCTAGTATCAATCACATAATAATTTTGAAAGCTTTCATTCAATGTTTCAGTTTAACTATAGTACTTTAAAATTACGAGAAGAAGCATTTCATACTAAGACTTCAATCAGATAGTTTTTTCAATTTAGATAGACTTATCCATAGTTTAGCACTTCTTAATATATGATATTTTGAAGTTTTTCTGAATTTCCATTTATCTCTTGTAGTGCAATGATTTTCAACTAAATTTACAGATTAGAACTGTATAATTTTTTATATTAAAAAGGATTTTGAAACAATATGGTCCAAAAAGCTTCATCCCTCAATTCTGCTATAAAATTCACATAAGAGAGAATGTAAAAAGCCAGTCTGAATGATCTAGAAGTGATATTGTGAACCAAATAGCAAAGATTTCAGTGGGGATTACATTTGTCTTTGATACCTACACAGATTTGGTGATGAGAGCAAGTAGAACATTTCATTTCACAGACCTATTAACTAGGTTGGTTGTAAAAAATTTTAATAAAATCTTCTATTTAATCATGATATTCAAATCACACATGGTTTTTAAAAAATGAGAGTAACAAATGGTATGGATTTACAGTATCTGCAAAGGCATTGGCAGTACAAATTCAACTGGTCATGCTTTAGAGAATGAGGTTTTTGATGCTGATGTCCCCTGCCAGGAGAGCACAAGTTTTACATTAGGAGAAGATGACAGGACTGAATAAATGGAACATCAAGGGACTTGAAATATACAGCAAATAGGCACAGCTAGGAGGTCATTTGGAAAGAGAACCAGCTGGATGCAGTTGGTGTGAGGGCATAGTGGCAAATCTATCATCTGTCCACCAGCACAGAAAAGACACAGGAGACTGGACTGACTTCAAAGAGAGCGTGTACCAGTAAATGGTTTGAAAAGAGGCAGCTGAACTGCAAACTGCTATCCTATCTTCACTTTATTTCTTAGCTCTTTATCTCCACTCTCAATTCCCAAACCCATTGCCTTCTCCTTTCTTACTCCTTACCTTTCCACCTCTCACTTTAGATACTGAATTATGGTGCTTCAAGATAAGAAATACCCAGCTATTATGCAATAATATCATATTCATAAATAATATTAAGAAATATCCTCTCTGATTATTTTAGTTCTAGATGACTAATGAGAATTTTAACCATATCTTCCTTTCCTGAAGTTTCAAGAACAGTTCAATATGAACTTATTGGGGACTCTACTGGTGATACCTAGGGAAAGAAAGAAATAAACCAATAAATAAGAGAAAAGTCATTGCAAGATGATGAGGCCCTATATATAAGGAAAATTCTGAAGGTACTTTTGATATTTGTCAGGCTTTTTCTTTTTTCTTCTTATGAATAAGAAGAAAAAATTTCAGTCTTCTTGCCTTAGCTTAACCTTCATACAGATAGAAATATGCACGTGATCATTACATTCTCCATTATTTGTGTTTATCTCCTGTGCTACATCTTAGAAAATTCTTAGAAATTTCATTATGAAATTTCAGTCAGAAAGTTATGCTATTGTTGGTATTTCTGAAAAATAGATGGGTCAACTCATATGGCTATAAACTGTCATAAAGACAGACAGGAAAGAGAAGGGGGAGGAGTTAACTGTGGTGATTGTGAAAGATCTGTCAAACGTCTCTAGGTTAAGATCAGAGGGCTTGTCACCAAAGAAGTCATACAGGAGGCATGTGTTACTGACCTCCAAACCAAGATGATAAGACCAAGAAAGTAATATTTGGGTTGCCCAAGCAAGCTTCAGGTCAACAAAGCATGATTCGTATGGATGACTTCAACCAACTAGATATCTGTTGGAAGAACAGCACAATAACTTGCATGTCATACAGGAAGTTCCTGGAATGCATAGAGGCATGTTTCCTCATGCAAACACAATATTTGTCAACTGGGAATGAGACAGTACTGGATTTGCTACTCACAAAGCCAGAAAACCTGCTTTGAAATACTTTAGTTACTGGTGACTTTGGTTGCACTGACCTCAGTATTGTAGAGTTTTGGATCCATCTGAACATGCTGAAGGTTGTTTCATATAAAAAAGTTTTAAGTTTTGGAAGAGCAAACCAGCTCACTCAGCCCAGTTGGGAGGGATTCTGTGGGAAGCTTCCATGGAGGATAAAGGAGCTAGTGAATGATGGGAGTTCTTCAAGAATGTGCTCCTGAAATCACAAAAACATTTCATCCCTTTTAAAGTTTAGGGAAGTAGAAGCAAATGATGCCTTGGCTTAATGATGAGGTTTTGGGTCTTCTCAAAACCAACAGCGAACTGTATCAGAAGGAAGAGCAGATAAATACCCACTGTGAATTACAAGGGAATTACTAGGGTGTGTTAGAAAAGCAAAAGCTCAGCTAAATTGAAATTAACCAGAGAAGTCAAAAACCACAAGAAAGGATTCTTCAGGAATGTACACAATAAGCAGAAACAGAAGTAAAATATTAGCCCACTGTTAAACAGGACAGGTAAATTAGTCATCATCAAAACTGAAAAGTCATAGATTCTCAACACTTTCTTTACCTCTGTCGTCACCGGCACAGTTGGACCCCTTGCCTTAGGAACAAAAGTCTAGGTTAATGTAAACACAGACCCATCATCAGTGAAGGAAGAGTAGGTATATGAACTACTAGAGGAGCTTGATCCCTACAAATTGATGGGTCCTGAAAGTATGCACCTGAGTGTGTTGAGAGAGATGGGTGATATAATTGTGAGGACACACTTTACAGTCTTTGAGAAGTCATGATTCTTGTGAGATACTCCAGAAGACTGGAAGAAAACTAATGTCACTCTCACCTTCAAGAATAGCATAAAGGAGGATCCAGGAAATTATAGGTCTATCAGTCTTGCTTCATTCCCTAAGAAGGTTATATGAATCCTCCTGGGAGATATCACTAGTCAGATGAAGCAGACAAACCAAGTAAAAAGTGTGCTGGACACACCCAATCACTATCTACAACAATCTGCTTGGTTGATGTGGGGTGAGTGGTGGGCATTATCTACCTGGATTTCTCCAAGGCTTTTAATATGCTTTCCCATGGACTCCTCTTGGAGAAACCATTATGTTATGGTCTGGACAATTTGTTCTTGTGGTGCATGGAGAACTGACCGACAGGCCACACCAAGGGTGGTGGCAAATAGGTCCTCTGCAAACTGGCAACCTGTCACAAGGTGAGGCCCTGAGGGACCAATATTGTTTTCAACATTATCTAATATCTTCATGAGTAATCTGGATGACAAGATTCAGTGTACTCTGATGAACTTTGCAGAAGATACTAAAATGAGTGGAAAGGTAGCCAGTTTGGAAGAGAGCGCCATTCTGAAGATAGGCTGAAGAGTGGACTAACAAGAATCTTATGACATCCAACCAAGAAAGTGTAACGTCTTGCATCTAGGAAAACATAATCCAGGAGTACAGCATAGGCTGGGATACACCCAGTTGGGAAGCAGCTCTGTGAAAAGGGACCTTGGGGTCCTGGTGGACAATAAGTTGCATATGAGTGACCAATGTGCTGCTGTAGCAAAGAAACCCAACAGGCTCCTGGGCCTCATCAAAAAGGGCATCACCTGCCAAGATAAATATCTTGCTCAGCACCTGTCAGGTCCCACATGGAGTACTGTGTACAATTTTGGTCCCTGCTATACAAAGCATGTATGAACAGGCTGTAAAAGGTCCAGAGAAGGTGGAGCATCCAAAGATGCTCAAACTATTGGACAGCCTGTCATATGAGAACTGGCTGAGAGAACTGGGAGGGTTACTTATCAAAATGTTATGGTATTTAAAGGATGGCTACAAAGAAGATAGGGACTTCCTTTTTAGAAGGAACCACATGTCAAAGAGCAGGAGTAATGAGTACAAGTCACTCCTGTGGAAATTGCAGCTGAACACATAAGGAAAATTTTTCACAATGGGAACAGTCAACCATTGGATCAATATCCCCAGAGACGTGGTGGATTCCCCAGCATTGGACGTTTTAAGAATCAGCTGGACAGTGCACTGGACCATATTGCCTAGACTGGGCTTTTGCCAAGAAAAGTTGGACGAGATGACCACTGAGGTCCCCTTCCAATCTGTTACTCTATTATTCTACAAAATTCTAGCTTCTTCCATGAGTCTCATGAGCTGTTGACTTGTCCCATGTTATATTAATTCTCATAGAACAACACTGACACTCTGTAGCACAGTAACTTACTGAGTGTTTATGATGAGGAATGTTCCATGGGTGGTGCTAAAGGACATGTGATTCTATAAGTGACTTCTAAGTCTTTTTCACAATCCATTTCTATTATTAAATAACAAAATTTGGCTCCTTCCCTTCAAACTGGATCACTGATGTTTTTCTGGCTAGTTAAAAAGAGTCAAAATCTATTTCCATTGTGCATATTTTTGTTGCATATTTATCTTGAAATTTTTATTTAATATGCTTTTGGATATAAACCTGAGAGGTTGGCAGCCTGCAAAACATATTCTCTCTGCTTTCAGAAAAAGGTACAGTGGAGACTTCTATAACCTTTGGTGATGAAACAAATTAGCAATATCCTTTGTTAAAAATCACCAAAGGGATTTATTTGTTTGAAAATCCTGACTAGTAATATATAAAGCACCAAGTAATTCCATTGAAATTACATGACTAACTGCTTTTTTGGATTATGTTTTAATCTAGAAATAATTCTTGTATGGTCAGAGGAGAGTTCTTCATATTACTACACAGAGAGAACATTTTAGCAATGTATACAGTGATTCACCAGAGATTAAAAAAAAAAAAAATTCTTGCTACAGGTTTCATATCATTTAACCATCACTTAACAATTTTTTTAATAACTGTAGAATTTGCCTATAGCAATGAAAAAGAGGCAGATGTACAATCAGAATTGACCTGAAAATTTTTTCTTAAAGAAAATGAAATTTGTATTCCTTAAAACATCACATAGATTTTGCCATACCTAGGTTTTCACCAGATTTTTGCTGCAGAGGTTGTAAGTATCTTAGGTGATACACTTTATCACTAATATTTGCATTCACAGTAATTTTCTTTATTTATGCTACTGGCCATCTATTAGCATGACAGAAATGGTGGACAGCAAGTTAAACAGGTCTTATAATCAACACCTACAAATATAACTCATTTATCATGCCTATGTCAAATTTGTCAGAAACTCAACCTTTTTGGAGGCAAGAACGAAACATAAGAAAGGTTAATAGATTTTGAATGCTGCTGAAGTCTTAACAAGTAAGAATATGCAACAAAGGACTTGTTTAATATTTGCCATACTTTGCTGTCTCTGCTGGTACAGAGTAATTGAATAATCTATTTGCTATTTACTATAGCTTCATGACATCCTATGGTGCAACCATTTTCAATATGAATAAATATTCTCAATAAGTGTTGAATGGAAAAATGCACTGGTGTGGAACCAATGAATTGAAAAGCTCATTTAGGACTTGATCCTATGCAACATGGAATGAGCCCTGTAAGTGACTGTTCTCTGTTTGTATTTCTCTGAGAGCTAAGAGGCTTTGTTTATCACCAAATATACTCAGCATCTTACGGGTTTAGATAGTAATGAACAGCGATTCTGGGAAATAAGAACGTCTGATATTAAAATGCCATTAAAACTAACTTTCTTCATATTTCTTAAACTGTTTTTCTGTGAAACTCAGTTTGAAAACATTAGAAAAATAACAAGGTCTTCTGAAGTTAACTCTTATCTGTCAAAACTCTACTGTTCATTTTCACTGTCACTGTAGACAGACATTCAAGATGTTACTGTGATTTGTTGCACCTTCACTTACTGGTTTCTTGTCTATATTTTAATTAATGATGGGACTAAAAAGTAACTGTAATACAACATAATACAAAGGCAGACTATTAGATGCATCAGTCACACATTTTATTTCACTACTATAATCAATTTTCTAATTTGCAAATTTAGATTTTAATACAGAGGATCATATTGAAGAATAATTGTGAAGGGAAACTTAATTTTGAAAGCTCATTTCAATAAATGAAGACTAGATAATACACAGTATTATCAGTCACAGTATTATTGAAAACTACAAATATTGAAAAATAATGCATGCAATCTAATTTCTATAAGATTTGTGAGATTGCACGTATGGTACTATCAATTTAATTAGTACATTCTTATAAAAAAAGAAACATGATAGTTAATAGAACATTGCATTTACCAAGAGCTCACTGAAATGTATTTTATAGTTTCTATTAAATTTTATATTATTCAGAATTTATTCAATGGATGATTCACTGACTGGATGAACATCAGTATTTCACAAAAAATGGAATACCATATAAATAAGTGCCTGTTCTTGTCACTGTTCCATTTTAGTTATAAATGAAATAAATAACTTAAAATCGACTTTTAATAATAGTCAAGTGTTAGACACTGGGAGCTAATGAATGTAAATGTTTTCAAAAATTCTAAGTTGACTGTGCCTTCATAGTAGCTAAAAAATGCCTAAAGAGAGACAAAACATGGTGGGGAAATACTAATTACAGCTGAATATTCAGTATCATGAAAAAATTTAGATTTTATTATGAACTCGGATACATACGGCAGATTCACAGACAAGAACATTCTGTTGACAATTAAGTATGTCATTGTCAATTGAGAATTTTTATTAAAAATAATGTCATCAAATTGAAAATATTTTTGATACATCATTTCATGTTTTAAATATTCTAAATATATATATCTTGAGTTTCTTTTCTCATCATGACTTCAGAAATTTCTGTAGATTCTTCTTTTGTTAATTAGGTTTTATTTCCATTGAAGTTCCTTCTTTCCTTCTGTGTTGTGGTTTAACCTCAGCCAGGAGCTAAGCCTCACACAGCCTCTTGCTCAGTCCACCAGTGGGATGGGAAGACAACCAGAAGGGTAAAAGTGAAAAAACTCATGGGTTCAGACTAAGAGTTCAATAGGTAAAACAAAAGCCATGCACAGCAACAAAGCAAAACAAGGAATTAATTCACCCCTTCCCATGGGCAGGCTTGTGTTTAGCCATCCCCAAGAAAGGAGGACTCTGTTGTATGTGACAGTGATTTCAGAAAACAAAACTTCATAATTCTAAATATCCACCATCCTTTTTCTGCTTTTTTGCTGCAGCTTTTATTACACACAATATCATATGGTATGGGATACCCCTGTGGTCAGTTGGGGTCAGCTGTCCTGGCTGTGCCCCTTCCCAGCTGCCTGTGCACCCCCCATCCTCCTCACTGGTGGCATGAGGCAAGGGGCAGAAAAAATCATTAACCCTGTGCAAGTGCTGCTCAGCAACAATAAAATTAACCCTCTTTTATCAACACCATTTCCATCACAACTCCAAAACATAGTTCCATACTAACAGCTATGAAGAAAATTATCCCAGCCAAATCCAACACATTCTGCATTGTTTATTCTTATAAAATATATTTATCTTTAGTTTCTTTCTCATTTATTATCTGCAGATTCTTGAAGCATGTTGCCTCACATGTTCCTTCATTGGAGAATTATGAAGTGTTCCTGATTCAGTTCTGTGAATCTTCTTCACTTGAAGTCTGTTTTTTCTTATGAGTCAGTGGTCTTGTTTGGCTGTTTTCTTGTTCAGTTGAAGCTGTTTTTGCAGAACATTATGTGTTTTTGTTGAAGGAAAACCAAGGACAAGTATCTTTTGAAGAGAAGTTTTCCAGCCCAACAAGAAATTGGGTGCACTTTTTCACTGTTGAGTTTCCTCTGATGGCTTTTTAGTTGACAGTTTTAATACAGCACTTATTCACTAATTTAATGTCAGAAGTCTTGCAAGGATCCTTTCCTGTTCTGCTTCAGGAAGGATCAGTGTTCTGAAATATAAACAAAAAAGTATTCCGCTTTACCCTTATCTTCCCAGAGGCAAAAGGAGAGAGCTGTCAGTGGGTCTGGAAGAACTGTCTCAGAGTGACACCCTTCTTTAGAGGACTGTAGAGCCAGAAAAAGAAGATACTAATGAGGAAAAATGGTTCCTGTGGAAATCCTGCTTCATTAATCCCTCTGAATGAAGGCAGGGAAACAGCAGGCTTTCTATAAGGCCATTACAGGGCCCTGAAAACTGATTGCAGCAAAAAGTATAAGGCAAGATGCAGAAGAAAGGTGATGGTCTTTATAAGCATGCTAGAGACCATTTCTCATAACTCACCACTGTGACTATTGTTGAAAAGAACCCATCACAGCATTTGACTTAAAATTTTTAGTTTCAGAGGTGATGGCAGCCCCCTACTCTTATCTTTACCTTCATAGCAAGATAGTAAACTAATGATTAAAATTTCTTTTGTTTATTCATTTCATGACCAGTTACATACCTTCCTGTCACCTCCTGGGAACACATGAAATACCATTTCCATCATTGTAGCTCTTGGTCTTACTCAAGATTTGATACTGTACATTTATAGGTAACTTTTTTAATGTCCTGCTCCCTACAGGGAAGCATCACACTTTTATCCCTCTCAGTATCTCTTTTCTGGAAAAGCCATTGAAACTGTCAGGTGCCTATCTGTTTTCCAGGTCAAAAAGGCTAAAACATTTACTTTAAGTAATATATTTTGGAATGTTTTTAATATTTAAAATCCATTTCACATGAAAGTTTGAGTTTAAAATTAAATTTTGTTTAAATAGTTTGAAACTAGGAAGCATTTCCAATTTGCTAGCTATATTTTTCACTGGGAACAAATTCCCATCTCTCAAATCTGATTTCAGTAAAAATTATTTTTTTTTCTACCTATAGGTGACATTATGTGTGTTCAAAGTGTACAGTTAGAATAAATTACAAATATTCTTCAAGAATTCTTAGTAAAATAAAAAGGGGGAAAATGCTTCACACACTTTGTGAACCACAGAAAAATAGAATAAATTTTTAAAATCATTTTCTTGGGGTGAGGGGAAGCCAAGGTAGTTCTGGTAGCTTCCATTAGCTATTTTTTACATTGTTTTTCCATTTGATGATTTTGCCTTTACTGTTAACTTCTGTATAAAGGAATATTTAGAAAAGAGAAGGGAAAGCAAGGAAAAGCATAAAGAAGTATGTAAGTTTGCCTGGTCAGTGTAATGCATCAGTCACAGGCTGATACTCTGAGATTCGCTTCACTGCTGTGCACAGGGATGTCTGAACTGAAAAAAAAACAAAACAAAACAAAAGAAACAAACAAAAACCAGAAAGCACAAAAAACACCAATGATAACAAAACAAACAAACAAACAAAAATAGAGATAAATGAGAAATGTTGCCACAGTCATGAGAAACTGATAGACAACAACAATGAAACATCTCTGAGATTTCTCTCAGATACATTTCCCAGTGATTATAAAGTTGACTTAGTTAACAAATCTTCACTGAAATGAAAGACAAAGCAAACAAGAAGTAAAAGAAATATCATTGCAGGCAACAAATTAAGTTTTTGGGTGACAAAACTAGCCAGGTAATAAAAGCAAATTTACTAATGCAAGTTTCCTGGGCAATTTCATCTATATTTCCAAGCAAGAGAAATTTCATTATGTTTTGTGTGTGTGTGTTAATAAACGGCATATTATACATAAAGAAACAGTGGAATTTAATAACAGTTTTATAGTTGCTGACATTACTTGCAACTAACTGGAAGTATATTAAAGAAAAAAAAATGAAACAAAATAGATGGGACCACACCATTTTCTCCTTTTTTTAAACTAGGTGAGCATAAATGTATGATTCTTTATGTGGGGTAAAACTCACATCTTGTTAGAACATGATATTGCCACATATAAGGAAGTTACTCCAAATCATTTGTACCATAACAGATAATAATTGATAGTAACAATAATGACAGTAATAAGTATGGGGGATAATTATTTTTTCCATAGATTTTGGATTACTGTAATGGTTTAAAAAGGCTGAGTGTGCCACTAAACACAGAAGCTGTCTGTATTAGTTTAAATATTTAAGAAAGGGAATGAAATGTTCATGGCCATTACAATAAACATGGAAAATGGCTAAGCAGGTGGCAAGATGAGGCTGTTGTCTGCCCAGTCTGTTTTGCAACCACCTTGTGTGTCGCCACAGCCATTTGTCTAACTGGACCACCTGGCCTTTCTAGTTGCCATGAGCTCTTTAGAGCCGGGGTTACCATTTGCAGTTACTAATATTTTTTTATAGTGTAGAGGAACTTGGATCATTGATTATTAAACATATAAATAGGCCAAAAGACATTGAAAATCCAGCAGATAATTCAAGCATTACCTCTATTTCAAATTAATAACAATATTTAATTTAATAACTTCTATAAATAATAATAAAGAGTTTCAAATGTTGTGGTTTAAACCCATAAGTGTTACAATTAAGTAAAAGTGGATGGCCTAAACTTTTCAAAGAAAGAGGACCTTCTTAGTAACAGTAGTGTCTAAGTTTAGAGAGCTTAGAAAAATTTATAGTTAAAACAGAGGGACAAATCTCCTTCAATTTCAAAACAAATTTTAATAAGGATATGATAAATGGAAGGATAACAGTTCCTAGCTATAATTTATATATATCTATATATTTAAGATAAACAAAAACAACCAGAACTAACCGAGTAAAATAGAAGGAAAAAAAAACAACCTGAGCAAAACCCCTTCCCTCCCCCAGTCTCTGTCCCTGGCAGGCACGGAGGTATTTTACAGACCGCAGGTGATGAGATGAGTAGCCGGTGCTGGGTCACCCCCGGGGGGGCGGGGGGTTGGTGGATGGGAAGAAAAAGCTTTGGCGCGTCCCTCCGAAGAGCAGTTGAAATCCTCTGCTGGTGAAAGTGATGGTTGCAGTCTGGTGGCNTTCAGGGTTTTATATTTGCAAAAACCTCAGGTCTTTGTAATACAGCTAGGCTAAAGGAGAATTCCAATGTTATAGCTTTTATTTTTAAAGCCTATTGTTTTTGCCATCTTTCCTAACATCACTATGCAATCTACAACTGTGACAATGCTGGTGTGACAATTCCAAATAAATGTAATGGAAACAAAAGAAATTGGTTTCCTAACAATAGAATCCATGTGAATTCTTTCTGAGGAGCTTCATCTCCCAGTCAAGGTTCCTTCAATGTAGCAAGCTATCTGTGATAGGGAAAACAAAGTTTAAGAGATTCAAACAACACTGAAAATGGAAGACTGAATGGATTAGATGTAATGCAGCAGGGAGGTCAAGTGTTTATATTCACATCACTTCAAGGTACCTAATTCTGAGCTCCAGAGCAGTGAATTTACAAGACTGTTTGTAGATATCATAGTAATATTTTCATTAAGTATAAGAGAAATAGTCAACTATAACACAGAAGACAAAAATAAGAGAGCAAATATTTAGTTTTCTGATTTAACCTAACATTGCAAATCTCCTGTTCCTTTATCTAATAGACTTATTCAAAATCTATCATTTCGTGCATATAGCCATGTCTATACATATAAAGATATGAAATATGTCTTTTTTTACTATTTGATTATTTATGCTTTATGTAAGATACATGTCCAGATTACTGAACATTTTTAATATTTTGTCATTACTTTTTTTCTTACATGAAGGGTGTTTTAGATATTTATTCCTTATTTTGTGGATTTTGGTCAAGAAGAAATAGATTGCACTAAGTGCTCCAAATATCCATTAATAATTCATTAAAAACCTTGAGTTTAAAATAAACTTGCTTACATAAAAAGAGTAAGGAGCAAAAAGGCTTCTACTTTTCCTAGTTTTTCTATTTCAAAAGCATAATAATTTTCTTAAAACAAATGTTAGCCACTCAATGTAGCAGTTCAGAGCAGCTGTTCCTGATGCTTTTGTAAAAATGTAAAATGAATGTTAGGTTTCTAGTCAAATATTTACATGTAAATTTACATGAGTATTTGTTATCATGAAGTACTTGCTTAATGATAAGATTATATGTGGTTGTTTCCCTCTCAAGCCCAATTTGACTGCAGAATCAAGTGATTAAAATACCCAAACAAACACAAACAGCATTACAATTTCTGCTACCGTTTGGATTACTTTTACAGGAGAATTCTTGTCTCAAAACTTGGCAGTGTAGAACCCCACATGTAGTTCAGGTAGGGCTGATCAGCCACTCTACATCTGAGAGAATTACATGATCCAGAACAGTCACACTATCTGCTTCAATGTGTGACCACACAGACAGGCACTCACAAAGGCCAGGCTATGGATAGAAGTTGGAAAAGCTGGCAAATTCATCTGAATGATGACAGACAGCATGCTCAAGGACTCAAATGTCTTTCATTTAAACTGCTGTGGAGGAATAACCACAGGCTGCTGTTAGATACAGTCTTAATAAATTAAATATCTTTTAGGGGAATTTTTGTCAAAAAGAACATTATTATCGTCTGTCTTAATAACTGGATTCGGGTCTGGTATAGATGCACTTTTTGAGAACTAAGTATTCTCTGGATTTAGGAAAATTTTTCATTATGCTTTTTGTCACTTACTCTGTTAATGAAATAGAAGCATAGAGCAAAAGTAAAATTTAATTATCTGTTAAAATACACCACTCCCATGAAATTTATTCCCTAACAATGGGAAACACTTCTGCAAGGCTTTGAAACCTCTTTGGCAAGTTTGGCAAGGTATTGTGCAAAATGAACCTGTAATAATAAAATTATTGATGATTTTCAGTGTTGCAATGTAAGAGACAGCAATGAAAAACGTTTGGGAAAAAGGAAAGAGAAATCTCACCCAGGTTTGGACTAAGGGTACCTTGAGCAATAGAATCCTGTTACAAGTGAGAAACATCTTTCTGCCCTTTTAACCCTTTCCTGTGAATTTTGTTCTAGAGAGGCTTATATGGCTATTTGAACATTCTCTCTGGGCAATGCCTCATTACCATTAGAGAAAGAACTCCAAAGTTCGCCTAGGTCAGGTATCCATATGGTGAGAGTACCAGGTGTGTTCTTCTGCAGTGATCAGGCACAGGGGTGCATAGCAAGTACCTGCACAACACTGGTCACAGATTTCTCCCACCTGTGTTGCCTTTTGCATGTTTTTCCTTATCCCAGGTTCTATTCCTTTGACATCCTCATCCCCTTCAAACAAAACAAAACAAAACAAAAAAACCTATTGTATTTACTCTTTCTTCCTAACAGGTTTTTGTTTGTTTGTTTTTGTTTGTTTGTTTGGTTTGGTTTTGTTTGTTTTTTTCCTGATTTTGTAAAATTCTTTCTCATTTATAATATGACAATTTGGTAATTTCTACCTTAGCAATTTTGTCAACTCCTCTTCCTTTCTCCTATATTCTTTCATTACTACTTTTAAAAACTTGTGTCCTTATCTTGCTAGTGTAGTTACAAGTCAATGTTGACTGAACACACATCAGAAAGAACAATCTATTTACTCTTCTACTAATGAGTAAACAGTGAGCAGCATCCTAGTAGTTCACTTGGATAGATAAGAAAATAAAAATAGAAGCAGCAGTGCAGAGCCTTCAATACTGTGAAAGAAGGCTGTAAATTCTGATCGTGTGTATTTACGCTAATCAGGGAATCACTACATTTAACTGATACAATCAACTCAGGTTCTTCAGTGTGGGGAATGATAGAAAAACTGCCATTCAGGAATTACAGACAGTTACCTCTTCTTTCCACAATGGAAATTAAACTTTTACTGATTTAGAAAATCATATGAAGAAAAGTAAAACTGGAGAGAAAAAAAACCCTCACCAAAGAAACCCCCAAAAGTAGAATTATTTTATCCATCCTAAAATAAATAATTCTTTTTTGTAATCACTTGCATCCAGCTGAGAACAACATATGCCAAAAAGAAAGTAGATGTGGCACATAAGATTGAGCAGGAATATGAGGAAGCATGCTGACAGAGTGCAAAGATAAAGAAAATTTCACTGACTTGAATCCACCACCTATACTATTTACATACATCTCTTTCATCTGTAATTAGACTAGCTTCCTGGCATGCCTGGAGAGCATTTTTGTTACTTAAATAAGTTTTGTTCCATGGATCCAGAAAAAGTGTGTCTCAGAACTATTTTCTTGTTTCTGCTTTATGATTATAGAAAATATGTTTTAAAAGTACATCACATAAAAAATAATTTTAAAGAAGAAAAACATAAATGTATGGATCCAACAAAAAGCAAAATTCTGACATATTCTTTTATTTTTCTCATTAAAACCAAACCTTAAAGAAGCAATACAGCCTTTCCATGATTATATGATCCTCTAGATTTTTATAATTTATTTCTTTTTACAATTCACTTACAAGTTCTTATATACTGTACAAGCCAATAATAATTGGTTTCATAGAATCATAGAATGGTTTGTGTTGGAAGGTAGGTTAAAGCTTGTCTAGTTCCAACTACCCTGCCATACGGAAGAACACCTTCCACTTTATCAGGTTACTCAGAGCCCCATCCAGTGTGGTCTTGAACACTTCCAAGGATGGGGCATCCACAACTTCTCTAGGCAATGTGTTCCAATGCCCCACCATCCTCACAGTAAACAATTTCTTTCCAATACCTATCCAAAACCTCCCTTCTTTCACTTTAAATCCATTCCTCCTTGCCCTATTTCTACATGCACTTCTAAAAAGTCCCTCTCCAGCTTTTTTCTAGGCCCCCCTTAGGTATTGGAAGGTTGCTTTAAGGTCTCCCCAAACCTTCTCATCTACAGGTGCACCACCACAACTCTGTCGTCATAGGAGAGGTGCTCTATCCCTGTGATCAACTCAGTGGTTTTGTCTGGGCTAGTTCCAACAGGTCAATGGAA
Source organism: Formicarius rufipectus (assembly GCA_013399695.1). Taxonomy (NCBI): domain Eukaryota; kingdom Metazoa; phylum Chordata; class Aves; order Passeriformes; family Formicariidae; genus Formicarius; species Formicarius rufipectus. The sequence goes on from VXAU01002530.1 coordinate 22,460, forward strand.
TTGTGTTGGGGGCCTCAGAGCTGGATGAAATACTCCAGGAAGTGGAGAATGTGGTAGAGGAATGGAATCACTTCCCTCAACCTGCAGTTGAATCTTCTTTGCATGCAGCCCAAAGTATGATTGGCTTTCTCCTCTGCAAACACAGATCACCAGGACATGTTGAGCTTCTCGTCCACTGACACCCTCAAGTCTTTCTCCTCAGGGCTGCTGCCAATCCATTCTCTACCAAACTTGGGTTTACCCTGAGTGAGGTGCAGGACTTTGCACTTGGCCTTGTTGAACTTCATGAGACTTGCACGTCTCAGGTGCAAAGACAAAAGATGCCATTAACAGTGACTGCTCATATCCTGTCCCTTCATTTCAATGCTGTCAAAGTCAATTAGCTATAGCAAAGAGGCTAGGAGCATCTGTCAGTGATCAGATGCATGTGAATTGAACAATATGAGTATCTGATCCTGTACATCAAAGACTTGAAACCTATTTGCAGATCCCAAGACCATCATCCTTAATGGAAAAAGATTACTGTAATTAAAGGAAACTATGAGAAATATGAAGAACAGAAAGGAACCATATGATCCTGAATGTTCATTAGATTGATGCCTATCTACTGACTAATTTCACAGATATCACAATGCGTAGCATTTTCAGAGTAATTTTGTAACTGTTTAATTAACATTTATTATTGCTATATTCTAGAGAAATGTCCAGAGTAGTGCTTGTTTAAATACCTCAACCAAAGTAAACGAAATAATGTTGGGAAGATAACAGATCAGTTATTTATTAACATCTCTTGAGAAATAAAATATTATATGATGTTCAAAGAAAGAAATAATGACATGTTGAATTTCTAGAACAACTAACTATGTTGTTAACTACTTTTGTTGTTAACTACTGTTGTTAACTAACAATCTAACTTTGATGACATCAAGCTAAAAGGTTTTTTTTTTAATAATATTTGGGTTTAAAATTTTGTTTTTGATAGACCACTTTATCAGATTCAAAAATTATCGCCTAAACATATACTTTAAAATATTTCAGGAAGCAGAGGAAAGGTTACATCAAACATTCCCATTTATCTATTTCAACTTTAAGTGGAAATAAATATTGCCATGTTTATAATACCAAAATTTTAACTCTAATTTTTAAAACACAGTCTATAATCTGCATCTGGCTTCTAATGTCTATCCCTATGAAATGCCTGGGAAGCACTGGATGATGAGAAGAAGGTGTCACACTAAAGGCAAAATGGTCTTACCTGAGTTTTGACCTTCTCTCTCTAAGGTCCATCTTCTGTAGCAATACTTTCTCACTATAGGGTTTGTACCTCTAAACCCCTTCCAAAAGCATAACTCTCCCAACCTTTTTTCTTTTAGATACTTAAATAATATTTTACAATGTTATGGAATTCCTTTGGTTTAGAAGATGCCTCTCCATTTCCAGTCTAATCACTTAGTTGAATACTCATATGAGGTACAGTTAAAATGCCTTTTTCTGATGGCACACATACACAGATCAAGGGCATTCTCAGTCTTTTCTCTTGAAACTAGTCCATTTTTCATGCAATAATCAAAGACTTTTGGACCAAAGACAGGAAGAAGGCAAGGGAGAGAATATATATATGTGGACCTCAGATCGCAGATTACTGGGCTTTTGTTCAGATGGAGAGAAAATACCTGGGGCTTAGTTTCTGCTTCAGTAGATGAGTGAGATTCACATGATTATTTTCTACAAAGTAATGATTTAGAGGATTTAAACTTTACATTGCCTTTCTGAATCAAACTTATTTAAACAAAAGAATCATTTTAAAGCTAGATTTTTAAATAATATTTTTATTTAGTAAACTAAGTTGTTTGGTAAGCTTTTGCTAGTTAGCAAACTAAGTATTTACCTTTGTTTATCAGGATCTAGTACTCCTGTATGGCCAAGATGTGCATCAGTTTTCCTCTTAGCAGTCCATGTGGTGCTGTGGTTTAGATTTGCTACCAGAACAGTGTTGGTAACGCATCAGTGTTTCGGCTACTGCTGAACAGTACTGGCACAGAATGTAAGGCTTTTTCTGTTCTTTAGTCTGTCCATAGTCCTCACTGGAGGTGGGCAAAATCTTGGGAGGGGATGTGGCCTGAACCATTGAACCAAAGTGACTGAGGAGAGAGCCTGCAACATATGACATCATGCACTGCAATAAAAATGGTGAGTTTGATCTTTCAAAAGTAACTGTTGATTGGAGGAAACTGCTGTATATTGATTTGCCTGTAGGAGGTAGTGAGTGATTGCCTGTTCATTGTTTATTGGTTTGGATTTTTTTCATTCTTTCTTCTACCTTCATCTAATAACTCATCTTTTACTTCATACACCAGTTTTCTTGCTCTTCTCATTCTCTTCCCCATTCTGCTGCAGGGTGAGTGAGCAAGTGGGTGTGTGGGTCCATTGTTCGTGGTCAGCTCACAACAGAAATGTAATATAAGAACGTAAAGACAAGAAAACAAAACAAAACAAATTATGTTTCGGATATAGCAATATTTTAACAATGTAGCATACATACTGTAACACTGACATCTGCATACTGCTCAGTGGGAAAAAAAAAAAACAACCAAAACAAAACAACAACAACAACAAAAAACCCAACAAACAAAATAAGAGCTGTTTCAGGTATAGTTTACTTATCAGAAAGTATTGGGAGGTATAATTATGGTTGGGATAGCATTAAATTTCTTCATAGCAGCTTGTGTGGGGCTATATTTTGTATTTGTGCTGCAAACAGTCTTGAAAACACAGAAGTGTTTTTATTATTGCTGAGCAGTGCTTGCACAGAGTCAAGGACTTTTCTACTTCTCACATCCCATCCCATCAGTGAGGAGTTTTGGGGTGCACAGGGAATTGAGAGGGGACAGTTGACCCCAAATGACACAAAGGATATTCCATACCATATAGCATAATGCTCTGTATATAAAGGTAAGGGAACAAGGAATGTGGAGACATTTGAAGTGGTGGTGGTTGTCTTTCCACATAACTGTCATGCATGATGGAGCCCTGTTCTCCCAGAGACGGCTGAACACTTGCCAGCCCATGGGAAGAGGGGAGTAAGTTCCTTGTTTTGCTTTCATGTGGCTTTTGCTTTACCTATTAAACTGTCCTTGACTCATAGGAATGTTTTCACTTCTTCATATATAAATTTTCTATTATTGCGTAAGTAACATCAAGTGCTCAAGGATCAGTTCTACAAATCACTCCTGTCTATAAGTAAGCTAAAACATTGAAGTAGACAAGGCACTGAATTCTGGTTTTGCTATACATTTAAATGTCAGAGTGTACAAGAAGAGAAAAAAAAATCTTACTAAATCACTTGGAAGTATAGTACAATCCTGTGTAAGCATATAGAGAATAATGGTGGGGGGGCATTGTTTGGGGGAGGTGGTCATAATTAGGCCTGGGACAAGAATTTATTTTCTGTTTTGAATACTGAAGTTGGAAAATTATGTAAGGGTTGCCACAATCTAAAAAATAGCTGCTTCAATCTATTGTTTACTGAAAAAAGCTTCTCTTCATACACAGAAAAATGGTTAGTTTATGCATAGATGTATTTGTACAATAATGTTAAGGTGTATTTTTTTACTCAAAAGAAAGTATTAGTCATTTTTATAAAGAAAATGTAGGGGTAGAAATGAAAGTGCAAGAATCAACTTTAAGAACAAAAATCAGATAATTTTCTTTTACCAAATAGCTTACTAATTTCCAGTCTTTTATTTCCACCACTCAAAAAAAAGAGAAAAATTAATCAAATTAGTCCATGTGAAGCAGGTGATTTAACCTTAGAATAATACAGTAATTTTGTGAGAATGTGTCCTATTTTTACTCTTTATGGTTTTTTATTTTTAAATTTTGATGTTTGATCACTAATTAAAGACCGGAGTCCATATCTTCTAGTTCCTATGTGAATATTCGAACATAAGGTAAAAATCAATCTTTTCACAAGGCCTCTAAAATTGTAGTTCTATCAGCAGTACTATTATCCTACAAGTGGAGGAACTTCAGCTTTTCTCTCTGTGGTCACTTTGATGTGTGAGAGCTCAGTAGTGGAGATTACAGGCTTAGGTACAGAGTCTCTCTGTTAATAAGGATTTTGAAACTGAGCCTATCAGCATGTATGCTGATCAAAAGTTTGGTGAAAAAATTGTATCACAGAGTTATGAATTTATTTTTTCACAGACAGAATTATTTGGATAACTCTGCTACATCCAGAAGTAGAGTGACTAACACTTCCATAAACCACTTAGGGAAATTTAATTTTTTTAAAGAGTTAAAAACAGTTCTCTCTTAGACAGTGATCAGAAAAATAAAAATAAAAAAAAATATAGCAGAGAATTTATTTTTTTAATAAGGAATTCCATATAGTTTTATCCAACTAATTATTCTTCCCCAGAGTTTAGTACCTGCACTGTTGCTGTTCAAGAGTCCTGTTTTGAAGGCAGGATGGTTGCACATCTGGTGATCTCAGAAGGCGCATTTGCTGCAGTGAGTAGTTCTAGTGGGCAAAGAAGGCCATGGGAGGACCACAAATCACTACTCTCCCAAAAACTTCCATGCACCTCTAAATCTGAAACTTCTGACAGCTGGTTTGTTGTCCTTTCTTACCCTGAAAAGTTTTTGTACATTTTTAATTCATGAGCAACTCCATAATATTGAGTAGATATACTCTAGATGTGCAATATAGATGCATTAATTTACAATTTTCTATCCTTCAAGGATTTTTTTACAGATTCTCTCATAGCATTATTGTAATACTATTTTGCACCTAGTACAAACAAGTGTTTTGTATTGTCAGAGTTTTGAAAACATTAATTGAATAATCAGAGCATTGTCTGTAAATGCAGTTAAAGAGTGGCTTCATTCAGGTCATTAATAAAGAAAATACTAAATAAAGAGGTTGAGAACAGTGATTGCTACAGTGTCCTAGAGAAAACTTTGCAGTAATTCAGTATAATTCTTGACTTCATCTTTATAGATACTTATCCAGGTTCAGGTCCATCAGACTATCAAAGTAGTGGAGAGTTTTCACCAGTGTCACTTGTTCCTTATAAAACTCTTAGGTCAATAGGTTAAGACTTCTACCGTTATATATACTGTCCAACAGGAGTTGCTTTGTTGCCTTCTTCCCTTCCTTTGTTAAAATCTTTCATTATTTAAATAGAAACAGGGAGTGGCTTATGGAAAAAATCAAACCTGAACCTCACTTATTTTAAAAGATAAAGAAGACTACATTGTGTTCCATCCTTTTAAACATTTAAGTATTATAAATAAATAAACTATATTTCCTTGAACTTTGCCATCAGAACAGCTGCCTGTGAATGTTCATATTTTAGTAGGCTACTCTTATCTTCACAAGGTTACTTTTACGTGTTTGTTAACAACCATATATGAACTGACACTTCATATTTTTTTTCTTTTGTCTCATTTACTTAATTATCCTTAAAGAATTAATCCTTTTCCATCTCTCTTTCTTTTTTTTTTTT
>VXAU01002530.1:27990-50671 GCA_013399695.1 Formicarius rufipectus
TTTTGCTTTGTTGTTTTTTTTTTTTTTTTTTTTTTTGTGTCTGTCATCTTGCTATTCTGTTCCTTCTCTCAATATTCTCTTAGATGTTCTACCAAGTCATCATTCATTAAATGTCTGATGTAATTGTATCTGGAGTTGAAACAACCATGAGAATCCTGTCTATATTGCGGTTATTTTGTCCCTTATATCATGTAAGTTTTGGTGTCCTCCACAAAATCAGTAGATAGTTTTCAGAATCTCAATGTAAGAAGAATTTATTATTTTAAAATAAAACTTTCCCTAATGTAAACAAAATTTATTATTTTAAAATAAAACATTCCCTAATAATTTCTTTGCTTTTGAAAAATGGTTATGTATATGAAAATTGAAGTCTAAAATGATTGATTACTTATCCTATGGACATGGCAAGATATTGTCACAATGGTAAACAGGCTTACTTTTCTAAATCAAAGTCTCTTTTTTCTTTTCTCTTTTTTTTTTTTTTTGTTTTTTTTTTTAATTTTATATAGTGGTATAAAATCACTGTCATTCCTAACTGGCTGTTTCATCTTTAATTAGGGCATTGGGTCACCCTGTAGCCAATAAGTAGATTTTTTTTATTTCACTTACACATGTATATGCATTTGTGTATATTTATATATATACACTTATACTAGGAANTACACTTATACTAGGAACATTACTCTCACAGTCTTAATGTTTTAATCTTGTAAGCACATTCCTTCCAGATAGTCCATCTGTTTACACCTTTCCTGAGGCTTACTTTAATTAACAATTTATAAATGGCTTTATATAATTATATTTACTAATAAGTTCTCCAATAAAATCAAGAAACCCTATATATTGATATAATTTTAAAGGTAATATTAATAACATAAGTATTTGCAAAAGTCCTTGGAATAACTGTTCCATCTATATGCAGCAACAGTACCAAAAAAGTAAGATGGTCACAAAGTCTAATAATATATATCAAACTTTCCTGGAAGCATTGCTGTGGGCCACAGCAGATTCTGTTTTCTAAACACGTAGTCCTCCCTATCTTCCCATTGAAAGCTGCCAGTGAAGTTTTAGTACATTTTTCTGCAACAGGAAATCTTTTCTAGAAGCAACTAAAATAGACCATTTATTAATTTCTCCTAGGTCAACAAACACTCATTAGACAGTATTGACTGCGAGGCATTGCTGAGCTTCATTAGATTAAGACTGGCAAATTAAAGATGAAATGCTCTGCATCACAGATGAATTGTGTTTAGTCTTCTCTCGTAGTGTTTAGTTCAAAAATCATTGACAGTATTATTCTTTGAATGCATGCTTTTCTCTTGGGCTTAAGACTAAGTGAATGACAGAGGCTGGGACTGACTCTGCTTCATAATGCAGTCATGCAGAGAAATTATGGAAAACGAATAAAATAAGAAGACTGAAAGCTTGCACACATCCTTCTCTGAAAACAGACTTGGTTTCTGATTTTTGCCACGGAAAATCATTACAGAGACAGAACATGTCCAGAAATTAAGGCAAGATAAGGTGGATGATTTGAGGACATTGTATCATTCAAACAAAAATTGGAATTTAGAAAGAACACTGTAAAGATCACTATATATTTTAACATAGTTAAAAAAGCCTATTTCTAAACAGAATGTAACTAAGCCATGCAATAAATAAAACTTCAGCATATTGAAGAGTATTTTTTGAAACACTCCAGAAAATGATTAAATGAATGTTATCTTTATTATCAGTAATATTCATCTTTAATGATATCCCATTAATGAAAAATAATGTTGAAAGTCATGATGAGTATTGTTTTTTAAAAGATAAATGCCATGTAACTGAGTTTTCCATTATATATCACACGCTTTTAAGGCTTACTACAGTAAGTGTTACTTAACATATTTTGGTTGAGAAGACCCGTTGAACTCTAGGTTCTTCAATAATTATTTTTTGTTCTTAAAAATTACATATGTCACTTTTGAATTAATTTTTGTTCTGATATAAGGACAGCAAAATGAGTCTCAATGAAGTGTGATATTAAAATATTTTTAAATTCTATTTTTAATTGATAAAGTTCAGAGTTGAAGAGTTCAAATTTGACATGATAATGTTTTATAGTGAGCCATATTCTATGTGATACTGTCATAAAACTTCATAGGAAAATCAAAGGGCCTTACAAATTATTTAGTGAAACACCGTTTCCATCTTGATTTGAAAGATTTAAAGTACACTGCTGACATGCAATTAAGATTCAAGGTGAAATATTTCTATAAAGAACTTTCTATCTGCTGTTGCATGTGTACACCACGCTAACTCATNATATTTATATATATACACTTATACTAGGAACATTACTCTCACAGTCTTAATGTTTTAATCTTGTAAGCACATTCCTTCCAGATAGTCCATCTGTTTACACCTTTCCTGAGGCTTACTTTAATTAACAATTTATAAATGGCTTTATATAATTATATTTACTAATCAGTTCTCCAATAAAATCAAGAAACCCTATATATTGATATAATTTTAAAGGTAATATTAATAACATAAGTATTTGCAAAAGTCCTTGGAATAACTGTTCCATCTATATGCAGCAACAGTACCAAAAAAGTAAGATGGTCACAAAGTCTAATAATATATATCAAACTTTCCTGGAAGCATTGCTGTGGGCCACAGCAGATTCTGTTTTCTAAACACGTAGTCCTCCCTATCTTCCCATTGAAAGCTGCCAGTGAAGTTTTAGTACATTTTTCTGCAACAGGAAATCTTTTCTAGAAGCAACTAAAATAGACCATTTATTAATTTCTCCTAGGTCAACAAACACTCATTAGACAGTATTGANTTTTTGCCACGGAAAATCATTACAGAGACAGAACATGTCCAGAAATTAAGGCAAGATAAGGTGGATGATTTGAGGACATTGTATCATTCAAACAAAAATTGGAATTTAGAAAGAACACTGTAAAGATCACTATATATTTTAACATAGTTAAAAAAGCCTATTTCTAAACAGAATGTAACTAAGCCATGCAATAAATAAAACTTCAGCATATTGAAGAGTATTTTTTGAAACACTCCAGAAAATGATTAAATGAATGTTATCTTTATTATCAGTAATATTCATCTTTAATGATATCCCATTAATGAAAAATAATGTTGAAAGTCATGATGAGTATTGTTTTTTAAAAGATAAATGCCATGTAACTGAGTTTTCCATTATATATCACACGCTTTTAAGGCTTACTACAGTAAGTGTTACTTAACATATTTTGGTTGAGAAGACCCGTTGAACTCTAGGTTCTTCAATAATTATTTTTTGTTCTTAAAAATTACATATGTCACTTTTGAATTAATTTTTGTTCTGATATAAGGACAGCAAAATGAGTCTCAATGAAGTGTGATATTAAAATATTTTTAAATTCTATTTTTAATTGATAAAGTTCAGAGTTGAAGAGTTCAAATTTGACATGATAATGTTTTATAGTGAGCCATATTCTATGTGATACTGTCATAAAACTTCATAGGAAAATCAAAGGGCCTTACAAATTATTTAGTGAAACACCGTTTCCATCTTGATTTGAAAGATTTAAAGTACACTGCTGACATGCAATTAAGATTCAAGGTGAAATATTTCTATAAAGAACTTTCTATCTGCTGTTGCATGTGTACACCACGCTAACTCATGAAATGAAATTGTTCTTAATTATTAAAGTTAATGATTTAATCAGAATTATTATTATTATCATTAATTATAATATAGCTATAATCATCCAGATACATGCAAGTAGTTATTACCATCATGTGTTAGTTTGAATGTTGTAATTCAACTTTGTTCTAATTACACAAAGACATCAGTAAAATGTAGAAACTTCACATTAATCTATTGAAGTATTACAATATTGAAGTAATCTATTTAAATTATTATAGTTAATACATCACTGTATTAGCTGGACATCTCAAAATTTTTATGTTTGCATATGAGCATGTTTTCATATGCTTATATGCTTTCATATGCATATTTTCATAAGCCTATGGTTGTACTTTTTCTTCATAAATTACTTTGGTTTCGTATTTTGTTTTAATGTAATAGAGAAACTAAAAAAAAAAAAATTGTTTTCAATTTTATTTATTTTACCTCTGCATAGTTTACAAATGCATACTCAATATTTCAGTACCTATTTTTTTTTACTAGTGCATTTTTATGTTAAAATTGATTAAAAAAAATAAAACATTATCTTTTAGTGACAGAAGGTTCCTAGAAAGTTTCTGTCAATGAAATATTATACATAGAGATTGCTCTTGCCAGCAACATATGATTTTGATTTTTGGCATTTTGGCAATTATAAATAAAACATGGCCAAAAGAGAATGCAACCTAATGCAGGATGTACATGTCTACAAGTGTCATTAGCTTTTCCAACTATACATTTTGAATGAGTAATTGATTTGTCCTATGACATTCAGTGTTAAAGAGAATAAAGGAAATAAAATTTAACTTTTTATTTTAAAAAATTTCTAGCTACATTTATGCACATTTTAGAGATAGAAAATTGCTCTTCTGGGCTAACCTGTGTCTTGTTCTCAAAGTCACCTGTAACAGATGCTTAAGGAAAAGCAAAATGTAAATATGCAAAGATTTCATGTTATGCTTTAAATGCTTTTAAAATTGAAAAAATTAAATGCAATACAAAGGAAAATTTACTTGTTCATTTCAGTCATCATTTCACATCTTTAAGCTGAATCCCTCCTTTGTGTCTTTCAGGTTGATGAATCTTATACTATTTTCTCAGATTCAACTAAAGGATGAGACCTCACTCCCTGGAAAAGACAGGTGGTGGAACAACATATGACAACAAAACTCACTGTAAATAATTGNATAGGACAACTGTGGTATCCTATTTACAAAGAAAAATAAGTGGTTAATCAATATTGATAATAATATACTGAAGGTTTAAAATGAGATTTTTAAGCTTCATATATCATCCATGGGTAAAGGGAAGAGGAAGGTAACATAGAAACACAAAATGTTTTGAAGGACAGTGACAAAAATGAGAAAAAAAAACAACAAAACAAACAAACAAACAAACAAAAAACCAAAAAATAAACAAAAAATTCTGCCTCTGAATAATAAGGTTAAAGATTATTATATTGTTCTTATTATTATTTTCAGGAAATGTGAAATGCATGTCTCTTGACATGTCTCCCGGCAGACATGCCTTGACAGACATAAGACAACAAATAACTTCTTGGTTTTCATCTGTTGTTCAAAATTGTNCTGTAAATAATTGCTGTCTACAACTAAAGGAAGAATTAAAGATTTCACAGTGATATATTCTAAAATATCTGTAATCACTTGACCTAAGAATCATTGTTGAATGTTAAACAAATTAGGTTTAAAAATATGTTAATAGAAATTAAAAATGGAAATAATTTTTTATATATTGGAAAAGCATTCAGATTACTTCTGATAAGATTTAATAAAATGATGGTGCAGCATCACTTTGCTGAGAGGAGGTTAAAAATTTAGCACAGTCCTCAAAGTTGGAGGTAATGTTAAAAGCGAAGGACAAATTGTTACTGTGATAGGACAACTGTGGTATCCTATTTACAAAGAAAAATAAGTGGTTAATCAATATTGATAATAATATACTGAAGGTTTAAAATGAGATTTTTAAGCTTCATATATCATCCATGGGTAAAGGGAAGAGGAAGGTAACATAGAAACACAAAATGTTTTGAAGGACAGTGACAAAAATGAGAAAAAAAAACAACAAAACAAACAAACAAACAAACAAAAAACCAAAAAATAAACAAAAAATTCTGCCTCTGAATAATAAGGTTAAAGATTATTATATTGTTCTTATTATTATTTTCAGGAAATGTGAAATGCATGTCTCTTGACATGTCTCCCGGCAGACATGCCTTGACAGACATAAGACAACAAATAACTTCTTGGTTTTCATCTGTTGTTCAAAATTGTCCCAGTATACATATTTTCACAGACCTCAGCTCATTTTCTACTTTTAAATATGAAGTCATTTTTCTGTTAAGATGCAGAATGTTTTATGTTGCTGAAAACAAAATCCTTTCCAAATCAAGACAGAAAGATACCCTTACCTGTGATGAGCATTACTGAAGAAGTAATATAAGCTAAAAAGTTGAGGCAGATAGACAGTCAAATTTATATATATATATATCTCCAATATTATAAATAAACAGAAATATTAGCATCAGTTCAAATAAATAAAACCACATTTTTCTGAAAGTAAGATAGATGGAGATGATAAAGTCTAAATCCTAATAAAGCAAAATAGAAATAGTGGGGTTTATGTTTTTCACATAGAACTATTACACAATTGATTTACCTAAAACTCTTAAAAAGTGATAGATTAAAAAGAAAAAAGAAGAAACTAAAGGAGAAAGACTAGCGAGATTGTCAAGACATTGTTTCCAGAGCAGAGTCATGAAACTTTATAGCTAATTCTCTGGGAATTGTTCTGACAGTAGTAGCAATGAAGTTGCTTTCTTTATGATATCAGTGGTGTCAGTTCACAGTTTTCAAGTCTGTGTGAGCTTTGGTGCTCTGAAGTTGCAAACCTCATGGAAGTGGTCGTTGCTAATAAACATGGTGCAAACAAGTTGAAAATATATTTATTGGACTTACATTCTACTAAGTTCAAATTGATACCTGCTTTGAATATGAAATCATCCAGTGTTGGCTCAAACTACTGTTTATGCTTAGGGGAAAAGTAATATATTTTCATGCTTATATTTTTGGTAAGTATTTCATGGATATTAAGGCAGTGTAAATAATTACATTATTTGCACGGAATTTAACTAAGTATAATAACTCTGATTAGACCACTCAAAACCAGAATTTCAAAATATCAAGCTGTGCTAGTAGAAGGACTGTATAAACACTGGTGAGATCACACCACAGCTCTGCAACCCCACATCTGTCTTTGGCATGGCCCACTGATCAAAGAGTCATGGAGGAAAGCATTGCAGAAAAATATGCAAAGATATTGGGGCTTGTACTGCCCTCCAATTCCACCTTGATCCTTTCATTTCTGGATGTTTCACTTGGGTTTGTTTATCCATTATGTTCCCTCTGTTTTGAACTTCCTTCCCGTGTATTAACTACAGTGTCTACATCTCCACATGGTGTTAACTTCTGCATCTAAGTTGTCATCAAAACCACAGTTTGTGACTATGAACTTTGCCTCACGGTTGGCTGCAGGTGGTGGCCTTTGTGTATTCACTTTTGCTACCACCACTCTATTGGTACCTACTCAGACCCACATACACTGAGAAGGGACAGTGGAGAAGAATCATTTTCAGATATTGTTTGTGTCCCTTGGCTCCCTTTGCAGGCAATAGGAAGAAGGTTGTTCCATCATCAATGTGATTCAGGTGACCTGAAGCTCAAATGTTATTTTGTCTTGCCTTGGAGGCACATACTTCTCTTTGATGAAAGAAGTCCAGGAAGAAAATAGCTTAGGTTAAAGTTAGTAATAATGAATGCCAAATCGAATAACCATTTTTAAAATTTAAATTAAAAAATATACAACTATGTAATTTCTGGAATTTTCCCTTTTGTCACTGAAGTTGTTTTTTTGTATGTATGGAGCAGGTTCACCAAAAGATCTGACTATTTTTTTTCTGTATAGAATGCTTTGGGTTGGAAGGGACCTTAGATCCTCTGTTTGCAATCCTGCTACCATGAGTGGGGATGCCTTACCCTAGAACAGTGTGATTATGAAAATGCTATCTTTAAATGTTTCTTTCATATTGTGAATGTACTTGTGTCAAGGAAGGATTCAAACTTCACCACTGTTTTAATTTATATATTTTTTTGCTAACAATTTAATTGGTAGTGTGTGTTAGAATTTAATAGAAAAGCATTTTAAGGATATAGGATCCATACGACAACTGTGATCTTGTGTTGCTTATAACAAAATTATTAGACTTGTGACTCCTTCATAATCTGAGAGACCATAGTTTTGAATTCCTAGAGGTCACTCTATTTAACAAAATGCTAAGCTTATGATGGAAAGTTACTTTATTACAAGTAAATTCATTGATCCTCCATGTCTGATTACAGAACAGCCTAGGGAAGTTTGTAGGTGGAACTCCCAGGTTCCATCCTCTGATCACAGATTTTTCTGTAGTCTATCTTCCAACCAGCTGTCATACAGCCAGTAGTGCATTATGCCATCTTTTAGGCTAAGATAACTTCTGTGCATGGCCACAGATGGGTGATGAATGTTTGCTGGCACAAATTTCAGATGATTATGTATTAAAAAAGATAATGATAATTACCAAAGCATTTGGGAGCTCTTCTTTCTCCTCTACTTGCCAGAGGGTTGAAGACAGTTCCTGATCACTGTAACTACAAGGTTCCAGGTGTAGAATTCTTTTTTCCATAATTTACAGATGTTTCTTAACTCTAATTTAAAATCTTATTTCAGTGTTCTTATATGTATTGCATCATGACATTTTCATATAGAAAACAAAGAATAATTACAATGAAACCTGAACTGCATATCTTCATCAACAGCTCTAAAGTCTCTGAGTAGTAGTATTCAATAATCTCAGATTTGCTGTTCTGAAAAGTAATTGTGGGATGGTTTTATGAAAAATGTCACTGCCTTTTGCATATGTACAGTGTCTATTTCAGTTATTACAGTTACAAATATATTCCTGTTGAAGTCATACTTTGTTAAAAAGGTTCAGAATCTCTAACTGTTTATAAGACATTCATTTTAACAAGTATGTAGAAGTCAGATTCTGAAATAACCTGTTTCTTAGGTGAAAATTCACCTTATTGAAAATACAAAGAGTAGAATCTGTCCAATTTTTTTTGTGGAAGTGAGACATCAAATTCGGATCTTGTCTCTGTAGTTGGAGAAAAATTTAATTAAAATTCAGATACTACATTAATATTTTCTTTGATTCACAGGTGAAGCAGTGAGAATTTTGCCACTACATATTTGGAGGAGGATCAGCATACCATTGATATTTTTGAGGGGTTTTTGTTTTTGCTTTTTTTTTTAATGGGTTATTTTTGTTGTGTTTATTTTTTCTTTTTTTTTTCTGTTCAAGATTAACTTAAAAGAAAAGTCATTGTCAGATCTAATTTTATCTCCTCCACATTTTTTACTATTAGTTCCCTAATAGATTGCAGTTTCTCCTCACTCACTTAAAAAAAGGCTTGGCAGATTTTCTTAGATGATGTTATAAATAAACCTGACACTGCTGTTAATGTAAATGTATCTACTGGATATTACTTTTCTCCATGAACTACCTATCAGCACAGAATCTCTTTTTTGTCACAAAAGGAATTTAAAAACTAAATAGACAAATTTAGATCTTAACTAGTTAAATATTGTTACTATATACAGTACGTGAATGTTACTTTAGCTAGCAATTTGAATGATGTCTTCCACATTGTTTTTCGCTAGGGTATGCTGAGGTATCCATTTTTTTACTGATAGATGTTAATACAGCAGAAAAAATTCAAATGTATCAAGAGCTTAATCTTTTGACTACAAATCTATGTTTTGATTGATGACAGCTGGTGGAGAAATGTGTAAAAATTTATTTTTGACTTGCTGGAAGACAGCAAGTTATTTTTCAATATGTCATGCACATAAATAGAAGAAATGACAACAACTTTAAACTCATGTGTGCCTTTTCAGTTCTTTTTTTTTATCTGAGTTGTAGGTGGTCTTGAAAAGAGAAAAACATTAATTTTGTCTGCAATGCACTCAAATAATTATTCCAACTGTACTTGAATCAAGCTGTTAACTCAGTAGGCACAGAATTCTTTTGAGACCACCCAGAAAATATAGTCTGCCTAGCAATTACCATACGACCTAGACTGTGTATTGCACTTTCTAAAATTCACCTGATGGAACATTTGCCATTCATTGTGATGAAAAATTATATTCCAGTGAATTGTTGGAGGACTGTAATAAAATTACTGGCATTTAGAAGTGTACTTGAGGACTCTAGAATGAAGTTAGACTCTGAATGTATTTATCTATTGTCCTATCTCTGTACAGACTTCTTCAAGCTCCATCCCAATTTCAGTTTTATCCACCTTGCTCCAAGCTTTCAGATAGGAGTCAGTTCACGTATTTTTCTTATTCCTTGAATATTCCTTTGTGAGTCCATCCTCATCATTATGATGGGATTTCATGTTTGACATATGTTATGACACACTAATGTACATTATAAACATGTTGCACATTAACCTTAATGACACTGCATCTAGGATGCTAACTGATGACATTAGGCAGATGAAGTGCTAAGATAGCATCATTGAAAAGACAACAGGATAACATTTTATTTTAATAGCATTTTAATTGATGCTTAATTATGTAATGGTGTTATGTATAGTGCCCAGTGGAAGTGTAATGCTCCCTCTCAACGAAGGCTATTCTAATTCGCTATCAAAGAGTACTTGTTAAACCGCGCTTTCAGCCTCCTGCAGCTGCAATTCCTAGAAAAGTGTTATTGTGAGGAAGAATCCCAGGTATAATGGCACTGACTATTATCCCCCTTGACTGAAGAGTCAAAAGCTAAAGTCAAACTTGTCCCAGAGTTCAGCATGCAAACACAGAATCTACATAATCATTTATCTTGAATACATCAGCTTATATAATGTACCATTTAAGGTGTCATAAAATGAATGGGACTTTGTGTGCACTAAGTATTAGTGAAGTATACGTTTCTCTACAACATGTTAAAACAAACAAACAAAATCAAACCACGTGCTGCTGTATAGGTAAAAATCATATAATTGTGCAATTCTTCTCTCTGTATAAGTAAGAGGGGAATATTTGTTTATAAGGGTCAAAGGTAAAATACTATTTTGAGAATAAATTCCACTTACAGTGCTATCTGTACTATATGAATTCTATAAATGTCAGTTGAATTTTTTACTGTGTCGAAAAGAAAGGATAAACATAAAATGATGAGTAGAGAGATCGTCTGTTGGAGTAATCTAATATATTAAAAACTATATATTGTAAAAGGTATCTGTATCATAAGCAGTGATCATTTGATTATATTAAGTACTGAAATCTGAAAAAAAACTCTGGTGTCACCTGTCAGGAAACTTCAACAAATTCCATGTCCAGAAAAGACCAGCAATTCCTTTATTCTAATCTGTTTCTTGAAGATCATGTTGCTGGTACATTCCCTACACTGTTCTCACACTGAGTTCCCAAAATTGTGTTTTTAAATATTCCATTATGGTAACTATTTTTCAATTAAAGAAACTGAATTCATTCATTCTACTAGTTTGATCTCCCCATAAATCTTAAAAGTTTGTATTTTGCTTTTAATTTGAATTTGTTTGCCTTTAGGCCATAGTCAGAGATTATGGCTATGGCTTCACCTGTTACATCATGACGGAGTGCCTCATCAAGCGATCCAAACCAATTACCTTGTATTTTATAGAATCGACATTATTATTTTGTTATAATATCATGCAGAAATACATAGTTTAACTTATGTTGTTAAAGGCAGTCTACAAAGTTTAGTATTAAACAGCTTTTAGCTACTGGCATAGTAATACAAAATTATTACCTATTTTTCTATTACAGTAGGGAAAATAGTTTGATTTGTATGTTGAATTCTGTGTGATCTTTTCCGTATCTGTTGAATAAGCCTTGTACTGCTGCTAACCATTTATTATTAAAACATTTATGTGAATAGTGCAAAAAGTCATAATCCTGCTTTTCAATTGGGAGTGATGGGATGATGGGTAGAGTTGAGCTGGAGTTGTACTGATATTTGTTTCTGTTTCTAAAAAGACCTGGTCAAGCAAGTGAATACAACTAGCTATATAAGTTCTGTACTCTTTTCTAGTACACTATCATTCTTTCTACTGTGAAATTTCAGCACATTAAGTTAGTTTCTAAATAAAAGCTTGTTACTGCATTAAATTAATGAAAAACAAATCGATATAATACTGCTTATAATGACTGTGCCTTTTTTTTTTGCAAATCAACAAATCTTCTATTAATTAGCCAGTGATTAAAGTCAGCTTGTGAAAATTAATCACAGCCTGGAAAAGTCATTTGTCCTTGTGTGGTTCATTAAGATAGTGTTTGCCCTTCAGGCAAGACAGCAGCAAGTAAATGCCAAAGAATGAGCTGATTAAACTAGAGCTGCCGTGAGCTGTTTGCCAGAGACTCAAGATCCTACAAACACACCCATTTCCAACTTAAAATCTTTCTCTGGTTTGCCTGTTGGACAGGGCATGAAACAGCAAATGAAAATTCCTCTAGAGCCCCTAAACATTTCAATGTCATCCGTAGAATAAACATTTTGTACTGCTCAAGACACAATAGTCAGGTATGCTCCAAAATGATGTGAAACTGTAAAGTTGTAAAGCATTCCAAAAGTGTGCAGACCACTAATCAAAGTAAAATTTCACTTAAAAGTGAGCATTTTTTTTTCATTTCAGTCTAATTTCATAATACTAGAGCCTTGATTAAAGTACAAAAGGTTAATTTCTGATTCATGTCTATGCTACTCTAGACCACAATATAAATATTATTGAATATTGAGGGACATAATCTGAGCGTTGCTACATTCAGTAGGAGACATAAGACCCTGTCATCATGACTTACTGCTTCTTGGACAGAAAGCAGTCCATAATAACTCTAGATAAGAAAAAGTGATAAAAAGAAGTGCAAGAAATAACTAAAAATAACAAAAAACTTACACCAAATAAAACAGACATTATCCTTATTAAAGGCAATTCTATTTCTTGGCCTGTTAAGAATCACAAAGATGTGTTTATCAATAAATGAGGGACAGAACTTGATATGGTTTGTCTTCTGAAAATCACTTAGGAAAATAAAATTTCCTTTTCAATACACTGCCAGAAACTCTTCTGGGTCCACCACCTGTCCCCCATCTCCTTTCTTTCAACAAGGAATGAAATCAGTTATACTGTCAAAAGTCATATTAATGAATCCTAGTTCAGCCTACAAAACATTGTATTCTGTCTCCCTGCACCCACTGTGACTCTACTCCTGCAGGTACTTGAGGGTCATGTAAGGTATCTCTTACAGCTGTCACTGCAACAATCTCAGGTTTCTTTTATCCCCTATACCCTTCATAGTGTGCCATGTCATTCCAACATCCTCAGCAGCTCCTTTACCCTCGCAAGTGTTTATTCTCCTCTCCAGCTACTCCTGTCCGCTCTTGTATTCTGTTTCCAATCCTTCTTCCATGATATGTGATTCAGACATAAGACTGGGTCCTAACTGCTGATGCTGGTCTGGATTTATTCACAAAGATTGATTGACAAAAATTGAACAAAACAAGACACGAGCTCTTTAATTTTCTCGCAAGAGGAGTACTCAAAGAATGTGCCCCCTAAGCACACTGTACACTGTCACATTACCTGCAAAAAAAATTAGAATTTTTGAGATCTCCATCCTGCACTGAAATGAGTTTTTAATTTGTTTCAAAGATTAAAAAATTGCTAGTGACAATACAAATATATATTTTTACATAATCTTCATTTCCACAGAGAGTAAGCTGAAATGACAAGAGCACAAGTCTATAGGGGAGGGGTTGAAGAAGCTGAGGTTGTTTATCCTGGAGAAAAGGAGACCCTGACATTATTGCTCTCTATAACTACCTGAAAGGATGTTGTAATGATGTGAGAATCAACCTCTACTAGGTAACAAGTGATATTTCAAGGGAAATCCCCTCAAGTTGCATCAAGGATATTGGATATTATATTGGATATGAGGAAAAGTTTCTCCAGTGAAAGGGTGGTTAGGCATTGGAGCAGGCTGCCCAGGAAAGTGGTGAAATCACCATTGCAAGAAGTGTTCAAAAACATCCAGATGTGGCATCTAGGGACATGGCTTAGTGGTGATCATGGTGCTGAGGTAATGATTGGACTCAATCTAGAGAGTTTTTTTCTAACCTGAACAATCTATGATTCTATGATTCTACTCTAAAAAGGAGAAGAAAGGAATAATGTTTCCTAACTTTGTTTTTATTAGAACTGGAGTGAACAGTGCAGACTCCAGGAAACCAGGCAGGTTAGGACAGACCCTGTATGTAAAAGCGGAGTTAGAATATGTGTAACTCACTAAGCAAGCACACTATGATGTCTAATAAATTCAGTCTACCTAGGGTTCTGATATGGGTCTTTTTCTCTGCTGAGAATAATGTGACTACCAAAAGATTTTAGGTGGATTCTGAATGCTAATTCCTATATTACATAAAATCAAACCTGAGTGTAAAAGACTCAGACTAAATTAATAATAATTTGAGAAGTAGTCCTAGAAATTGATTTGAAAAAGTATGTATACTTGAAGACAACACATTGCATGTCTTCCACTGTCTTAACACACTGAAGTTAATGAATAACAATCTTATAATTTCCAACTACAAACACTGAAATTCTAAGTTTATAACTAGCTCTTACAGATCTTTATTCTTTGCTTACCACTTGACCCACTCTTTCATCTGTACTTTAAATTCCAGTATAGCTGACTTCTTTAAATATTAGTTTCTCTATGTATGCTTATGACCCAAATGACCCAAAGACTATGCAGTGATGTCAGATACAATAAATTAGAAACAATAAACTCCACTGAGTTTAGTATGATTTGAAAGTGAGAGTAACATGATTTGGGATCAAACACCCATGTATAGTTGAATTGTTGTGGTACTTAGGTAAACATTTTTCTGCAGTCCATATTTTTGTATGATAGACATAACAGCAATATGAGGAATTTTGATGGCATAATCATGAGTTTTTTCCCATTTTTCAGTGCTTTCTATAAGTCTCCTTCAGCACAGAACCTACAATTGAAGTCATCAATTGATTCTTTAAGGCCAAATACTATTTTTTTACTCCAAAGGGAAGATGAGGAACTTCCATAGCTTTAGAACAATGTAATTTGAAATAATATTGCCATTTCAAAAATAAAAAAAAAATAAAAAATGCAATGCTATGAATTTTGTATAAATTACATGTACCAAAGTTATTTGAATGCTCACTTCTTAAACTTATAAATTCAAAGTGATAGAAGGGAAGATAAAGATAAACAACCTAGCTTGAAGGTAGGGTTGACATAACAAACCTTCCTCTAAGCATTGTCGAAGTTTATCAAAATTAACAGAAAATGAGTGTATTATTTGTTTTTTAGGAAAAACTAGCACCCTTTATTTCTATTTAGTGAAACTAATAGCTGTTAATTCTCTATTTAAGCCCTGAAGGAAAACAAAAAACTAGTTCTAGTTGAATAATTAAATGTTTAATGATTTTCATCCTTAAATAAAATTACTTCTGTACCTGCTCAGAGAAAACAAGATACTAAAGGAGACTGAATAATAATTTCTTGTTATGATATTATGTATTATTTATTATTCTTACTAATGTATTTTATTCAATTTAGTTGTATTTAATGTTTGCATCAAATATTATTTACATTTCTGTTTTAATTTATTAGGTTTAATAAAATCTCTGTTCAAGATTTTAGGTTTGCAGTAGTGCTACCAGGACTGCCAAATCCCACTGAAACTCGAAAGACTCCAGCAAAGAGTAGGAGTTACCCGCACAGATGCATTGAGTGATTAGGACTGGGACATTATCTGAGGCTTAAATTGCTGGAAAAGATTACTTGCTTGCTGGTAATATTACCAATCAATTTAGAAACAGCTTAAATCACAAATGAACATGATGTTACCATGAGAAGCACAGGGACAATATGTCCCCTCCTCCCTTTGCATGGAAATAAAAACACGAGAGATGACAGAAAAAAGGTCTAATAAAAAAGGCCAGGATATATGTCTTCTCTTCTTCCCTCTTTACAGTCTTACTGTGGTTTTTCTTTTTCTGATTGATGGATTCAATCTCTGGTGGGTTAGTAGGGTCCAGCACTGTCCTTGTAGCTGTCTTTTCCATCTGTCACCTTTTACAAACACATTGCTATACTAATAAGTTTCTGTGCCTATGGGGTTGCTCTGGTGTCAGTAAAGCAGAGCTTATTTAATAATAGATCATGGATTGTAGATAATTTAATAATGGAAATGTTCCAAAGATGCACAGACATAACTATGGGACCAGTGGAGTACTTAAAATGATTTCAAGTAGGCAAAATGAAATGGGGATAGCCAGGAATCCTCTAGTTCATGATGTAGTGAATTAAACAATCACTTATAACCTTTGGGACCCTGAGTAACACTTGACAGATAAAAAGGACTTCTGTATGCTGCAAATTTTAATCTTTATTTTCTCTGTTCATGACCTTGAGTTTTTCACATTTGTTTATATTTGTGGAAGTACAAAGATTTTATTTTATATTGAGGGGCAGTACAAAAAGTTGTTTTTAGCTACATTAGGAAAAAATCAATCAAAAAATAACTCAGTCATTCATTGTCTAATGCAGCAAGCCACTGATGGTGATAGCCTCTATCTGTGCTTGAGATTGTGCCAACCCGCTCATAGGACCTTGCACTAGAGTTTCATGAGGTTTACACAGATCCATCTCTCAAGCCTATCAGTGTCTCTCTGGAGACCATCCCTTCCCTCCAATGCGTCAACCACACCACATAGTTGTTAACAAACCTGCTGATTGTGCACTCAATCCCACTGTCCATGTCACAAACAAAGATATTAAACAGTGACAGCCCCAATATCAACCTGAGAAATGCCACTCATCACTAGTCTCCTCTTGGACACCAAGCCATTGAGCATAACCTTTTGAGTGTGACTGTCCAACCAATTCCTTTTTTACTTGAATATTCTTTGCTGCTTTGAACTAGGAAATAATATTCATTTTCTTTTGTGACTAAAGGGTAAGGAATGGGGATAGTGAAGATAAAGACAATTTTCTGATCGTGGCACTAGTTACTTCATTGCACCAAGAGTTTACTATACAGGTAACTGAAAATTGCACTTCATTATTTATTAGATCTCACAGGTGATCCAGGAGTTGTAGTATGGCATAAATCCTGTCATGCAGTCTTATATGTCAAACACAGCAAGACCTAATGAAAGAGAATGAATCTGACATCTGGAAAGAAACTGTTAAAGTGGGATAAAAGCTCTAACATGCAGTGGTATGAGATTCTTATTACAACCTGCATATTGGATAAACTGAAATCTTCCCATTGGCAAGAATTGACCCTCAATGAAAGAGTTTACCAGGACTCATTCCTAACCAGAGCAGAGAAATTATTTCAAAGAGGTAAGGGTGGAATTTGCATTTCCTTCATATGAAAAAGTGATAAGATGGCTCTGACAGTAACTGCTGTATAAATCATTCCATAATTTTGAAATGTTTAAAGTGATGTGATGGATTGACCCTGACTGGATGCCAAGTGCCCATGAAAGGTGCTCCATCCCTCTTTATGTTCAAATGAACAGCGGAGAAAAAATACAATGTAAAACTTCTGTATATTAGGCCCATACTAATTACCTTGAACTGGATCCTTGTACTATTTGCTGTTTCTCATTCAGCAAACTCACATCAACTCCGTCAGTCTCTTCACCTTTGCTCTTTATCCTGCAAAAGAGGACAAGTAATTTTTCTCTTGTTCTCCTTGCCACCTGTGGGCCAATCATCAATTTAAAAGAGGTACTTTCTCTATTCTCAGTCCTTGCTCCTGATGCTCATACTCCCCTATCTGTTGTAAAAAGAATTTGCAGAGGCAGGCCAGCCTAGTTTCTTCAGGCTTGTGATTCATTTGGGCTCAGTTTCTTTATAAGAGGAGGATGTGTGCACACTGACGGTAATAAAGCCATTTGGGCCTGGAGCATCCCAAGTACAGATGGATTCTGAATAATTAATACTCCAAATCTCAACATGAATAATTTGAAATTTTCATAGGCTGTAGTCTTGCCTAAGTTTTGGTCGAGTTTTACAGCAAGAGCAGAAAATGGTTATTTAAATAATCATGTAACACAATTTCACAAATTCTGTTATCATAGAAGCAAAGTTATAATGAAGTCTCAGGGCATTCTCTCAGTGGTTTCAAGTCTCAGGCTATTCCTTCCAGTTAATATTTGCTTCCTTTCTAGAATGTTCTTGTTTCCTGTTACACTGGGCACCTCACAATATTGTCCTATGCTTGAAAAGGGGAAGTCAATATTTTTGTGAGTGAAAGTGTAAAGACATTTATTTTACTGAAATGTGAATTTAAATAAATCATTCTTTATATTTAGAAAGAGGTATCAATTAAATAATTATGTACCTTTTCCATGTATCTTTTGCTGCTGCTTGGCACCAAAGTTATGCAGTACTCGCTATTATTAACCAACTCTCAAATCCAGACAGCTTCTATGACAATTTACGGGAACTGAAAAGTAATCCAAAGGATGTGTCTACATTAGTTTCCATAGTAGTTCTGATTAGGGGTTTGCTTTTAAGGCAAGTTCTCTAGTTTATTTACCATGCTCTTGCACCACTGCCTCATACCACACGAACTCAGCCAGTAGATACACCCCAGAAACATGCCTTCAGAGAGCACTGAGGAACTGAGCATAATCAATGAATTCTCAAAATAACTTGTAATTTTTTTTTTCTGTATTAAAGGGATGAAAAAATTAGGACACATCTGGGATAGAATAGGAGAAGCTTGAATCAAAGTTACCAAAAAACTAATGCTAAAAATATGAGTGCTAAAATTCAAGGTTTATATGACCTCAGAGTTATACTTTTGTTTTATTGATACTTATATAGGCAACCCAAAATACATTCCAGTTTGTTTATGTAAGTGAACATGACTGGTAGTTAGATATTCACAATTGTTTTCTTCATAAATATTGCTACAATGTCAGGGAAAAATTTCTGTCCTTTTCATTAAGTTACCATACAATTGATTTGAAAACATTTTATTAAGTCTGAAATGGGCCCCATTAAATGGAATGTTGCTAGAGAAAGTAATTATGTACATTTTGGAAGTCAAAAGATATTTTCAATTAATAGAACATGACCTGATAAAAGGTGTCAAAGCTCAGTGAAGATCTGTCACTTAAAAGAATTAGTCAAAAAAAATGCAAGAAGAGAGAATTATTCTGAACTCTTCTCAGAGTCTGGATATTTTCATGTTCATAGAAAGTAACAGTCATCTATCTATAGGCACTAAGAAGACCATGCAGTATAACATTAACAATTTTATGGCAAACTTCTCTACTGCTTTGCTGTTACTTTTAATTTTCACATTTATTCATAAAAAACTCAATTAGTGATTAGTTTCTTAGTTATTTTCATAACAAAAACTGGAGAAAAAAAAGAAAAAGCATCATCCATGCCAATCTATAAAAGCCCAGTCTCCCAAGGAATCAAAAATATGTTCAGACTCTTGCTTCTACACTAGCAAAAAGTACTATAATTTATAAAAAAAACTATTGATAGAACAGTTAAGTAACTCTCTTTTGGGGAAAAAAAAAAAAAAAGGAAACAAAAGAAAAAATGTACTACTTTTCATTCAGAAAGCTTTTGGAAATTCCTCTTGTGTCACAGTTAACAATGAGAAGGACCTGGAAGTAGGAAAAAGTCTATCAGCAACCAGAATGCTCTCTATTTTGTACAAGGGAACTAGAAAAGCCTTTTTAACCCTTTTTCTGAAAAGAGGGGGATGAAGTCGTTGAGAAGCTTAGCCAGAGGTCAGACTTTCAGACTGTCTGTCTGGATTTGAAAGTAGAGAAAAGTTGGTTTCAGCCCAAAGTCACTAGTACAAAGACCTCTTTCACAGTTTCTGAGTAGCTAAATTACCAACATGAGATCAGGTTTCCTAAACCAAAAGTCTGGATTATCTTTAAATACACAGGTAAACAAACATTCCTGTGAAATACTAATGTTTTGCCACACTAGCGTATTTCCAGAGAATAAAAATTTTCTCTGTGTTAGCTTTCTATCATGTGACACCTCTTACTATCCTTCTGTTTGATTGGTCCAAATAAATTTCACTTTGGAATTCAGCTGCCTGCATTCCAGCCAGCTCTGACAACAATCCCCATATGTGCTGGCCCTGCCTTATACTGAAAGTTATAAAATTGCTTTGCACTTTGCCATTTACATTGTAAATATCCTGATTATATAAAAAAGCATAATTTGAAAACCATGTATCCAAGTGGTGGGGAGATAGACATCTATCCTAAGATTCAGTGTATTTCTGACTTTGGTGAAAGCATTCACCTTTATACAGATGAAATATTATCAGTAAAAGTCAAAGAAAAAAAAATCAGGTTTTTCAGTTTCTATGGAAATATTTTAATAATTTACTTTTTAAATATGTGTGTGTCTCTGTGTGTGTACGTCTTGGTATATATGTCTATGTATATGCATAGGTAGGACTATTCCTCTTTTCCTCAGGAGAGAATTGGTAATCTGGGAAACAAATGATGGAAGATTTTTCATTGCCTAATTTTTTTCAACACATTTAGTGGAGGAAGACGCACGACTTTTCCTCACAAAAATTCCCTTTTTTATTGGAAAAAGCATCAATGTATTTGTTTAATTAAAAAAAGAAAAACAAAAAGAGAAACAAAAAGCCAAGCCAATTAATGAAAAAAACATCTTAGGAGACATTAATATTCATTGTCAAAATCAGAGGACTAGAAAATGAAAGCAAACCAGGCAGATACATTTTGTGATATTACAAGCCAAATCACAGAAGTATGTTTTTCAGGGACCAGTCTTTATAGTCAGTTGGAAAAGATTCTATCAGAATTGCCTGCCTTTATTCTCTACTTTTTTTCTTTAACATTTTCCTAGGGTTTGTACCCTCAAATACCATTTGCAAATGCTTCAAATGCTCTTGTAAGTCACGCACTGTAACAGAACATTGTAATATATATAACCTGTAGGGTGCTGAACACCAGTTTGACATCACATGACGTATTAGTTCAGCCATTTGGAACTTTAAACAAAATCAGAAAGTAAAACAACATGCCTACAGAAATTCTCTGTGGGTTTCAGAGAACCAAATACTATAACCTGGACCAAATATTACTTCTAGCTGATGTCACTAGTCCTTTCTACAGAGGATGTATCAGAGTACGTGATATGACCCATAACTGTGGGTAAGTACAGGAAGGAGAATTTCTAACAGTGCTGACACTGTTAAGGAATCTTAAGCAAATAAAACAAAGAAATTTATCAAATACGGCTTCTCAGTTCCTTTAATAATGAAAAGAAAGAAGTGATTGAAGAACTCAGAGAATGCTATTCTAAACTAGGTAGCTGAAATGCAAATTGTTTTATGGATACGTCTAGGTATCTTTTTTCCTCCACTAATGATAGAGGATGAGTATCCTAATTCAGTCTTTTATTATTAAGGATACTCAATAACCTCCCTATCAGCCTTGTTACCAATAGAGTGTCCTATATTTTGGTCTTACAACAAGTTATTAAACAGTATATAAATATTTATTTTACTTGTCCAAAGAGTGAATGCTTGCCTCATCCTTATTAATGACAAGTTCCACAAAAACTCATTTGTCACAGGAAATCATTCTTCTCTTATTATTTTTAGTTAGTGAGATTATATATATCACTTTTCTTGTCTCGCAGTATGCATTATCTTTCAAAAGTTGTTGTTATTGTTATTATTATCACTAACATGTCATACATGAAGAAAATAAATAACCTTACCAAACAACAACAGAAATAAACAAGGAGGCAAAGACAGCTTTAGCAAAATGCAAGGAAAATAAACCAACAAAAAAGAGAATTCCTTTGTCATTGGCTTCCTGTTTTGATAGTTGCAAACTCCTGTTTTGGAATTTACTTTATTACAGTCACAAGGTACAATAAGAGGAACATAATACAGAGGGTGCCAGCGTCACCACAGAATAGAGAGAATGTCTTTAATTTAGCAGTAGTTCAATAACTGAAACCAAATCTATATACATTTTTTTAATATATGGACCCCAGAAGACCCTGTAAATAGACACTAAAGAGGCAGATATATATATTCCTATGTAACAGTGCATTTCATTTCTCATGTTGAACTGAAATCCTGTTTATACGTATTGTGTGCAAACCAAGGAAAACACAAGGGTACAAAAACAAAGACAGAAAAGAGTTCACCAAAAAAAAAAAAAAAAATTACTCATGGTGCAGTAAGTACCAAAAATGATAGATATGCTTTTTTCCTGATAAGGAGACACTGCAAATAAGAAAACAGTACATGGATATGAGAAAAGATTTTTAGCAAAGGAACAAAGAAATCTTTGAAAATAAACATCTCATCTTGCTTACAAGTTCAAATTCTAATATTTTTGCTAGAACCTTTTCCTATCTTCCTATTGAAAGACAGTTTATTTCTCTTACCCACTCCCCCACCCCCAGCTCCCAAGGTTCTGTTTTTTTAATCTTAAATAAAAATATACAAGAAGACAAAATGCTTGCAACCAGGATAATATGTTATTATGCTAACACGTTTTCTTATGTTCCCGTCTTGCAATATTTTTAATTTCTTTTACTTGTGTGCTGTTTAAGGCCTTAGATCCCTTTAGACTTGGATAACTGTATACAGTATTTACTTTCCTGTATGTAGCATTTACTCTATGCATGAACAATCAGTCTCCTGTTTAGACTAAGGAGAAAAGAGAAAGAAAGAAAGAAAAAGAAAAGAAAGAAAAAGAAAAAGAAAAAGAAAAAAAAAAAAGAAAAAGAAGAGAAAAGAAAGAAAGT
>VXAU01002530.1:50728-80159 GCA_013399695.1 Formicarius rufipectus
CATCCAGCTTACCACTAGGTGAGAAATACTTCACTCTATGAAATGAAAAAGGGATGAGCTTAGTGACAGGAAAGCAAGCAAAAGCATTTGCAAACAATTTATTCCACCATTTCCAGAAATGGTAAATAAAAATATACTGAAAAAAACAGAGCAAGATGATGTTCTTTGAAGAGGAGTATGATGCAGAAGAGGAATTATTCTTCAGGTAGTCTTCATGTCAACACTGGAGAATACGATACAATTGAAGACTTAAATAACAAAACGAAAAAAAAAAAATTAAAAAAGGAGAGGGGGACCATTCAGCCAGAAGGCATGTAGCTTTGAAATCTACATAACTTCATAACAGTTACCTTATTAGTCACAAAGTATTGTAAACAGCCAGTGACATCCAATACAGCAGAATTCCATTAATTTTCTAGGATTTCTCTAGAGATGTATTCTAAAGTTCATGGTGCTATCCACTCTTATTAGGTCTTTACTGTACTTACATTACTTTGCAATTAGCTGTACTGAGAACAGTTAATTAACACAATGGAATAGACAGCTCTGTTTATACTGTTTGTGTATAGTCTAAATAGGTAGATTAGAATTTCTGTCTTCCCTGCTGCTCTCAAACATCTCAGGTTCCATCTCCTACTGACAGGACCAGTAGATATGACTCCCAGCACAAACAATAGGTTTAGAATGCTACTCAGGAAAATCTGGGATTTTTTGTTGTTCTTGTTTTTTGGTCTGGTTGGGGGGTTTTTTGTTTAGTGTTTTGTTGGGGTTTTGTTTGTTTTTTTACTGCTGCAGTGTGTTTGTATTAAGCACTGAAACAAACTAGTCTAGTAAACCATCCTGCTTTTTATTGGCGTTGGAGAACTTTTGATTTTGCTATTTCCTCGATAGCACAGTCTGGACATTAAAACAAAAAAGTTTATTCTAACAAAATAAAAATTGACGTCTGCATTTCAAAGTTTGTACAGTTTTTATTTCTCTAGTCAACATAGGTCTCAGCCAACACTTTCATCTGTCATTTGTGAAATGGGCATTATTTTATCCTTTACAAAGTGAACAAAAAAAGTTCTGCAAAAGAAAGTGACATTTAACCAAATTTACAAACTTTTCCTAACGAAATTTAGTTTCAGAATCCAGGTTCTTTTGAACCTAAATAACTACTAATTCTTCAACAGCTAGTCAAAAGCTGTCTGGATGTTGTCCTTAGGCAACCTGCTATGGATGACACTGCTAGAGAAGGGTGACTGGAACAGATAATATCTAAAGGTCCCTTCCAACCTCAACCTTTCAGTGATTCTGTGAAATTCTGTGTTGTGGAGTATGTACATGCATACATACATACACAAAATATATTCTAAAATTTCATAATTAAAAAAATAGATTACTAATAAATGAAAAAGAGAAGTAAGTTGGAGAGGATGGTGGAGTGGTGAAAGCTCAGAACATCAGTATGCGCAAAATTAAATTATTAGATCAGAAAGAAATTGTTAAAAAGCTAACAAGTTTATTTTATCCTGAAAACAGCCTTGCACATAAATGCTTAACAATATCAGGTTCGTGCTTCAATAGAAAACAAAGATTAAATTTATGGACAGTACTCTGTTTACACCTTAAAATTCAGAAAGACTTTCTTGTGTTGTGTATAAAAGCTTAAACATAAATGCACAATACACATGCTGGTTTCTTGGGATCTATATAATGACACCGGAGCTTGGGGTTTTATTTTGAAATATTTAGGGAGTAAGATAAAGGAGACAATGACTAGAAAAACTGCATAAAATTAACCTCAATCCACCATCATTTTTATGAGGAAAGGTTGGAGAATTGAAGGCAGAAGTGAAAAAAGTAAGTCCGTCACTACTAGAAAACTCATTTTCTATCTTCTATCCGCCAAAGACCATTTATAAGGAAAAGGTTTCATTAATAGCTGGTGTAGTTTCCTGGATATTTTATGCTTTCTAATAGTTTCTCCATATGCAGTAGCTTTCTCATTCTATATTGTTGAGAAACAATCTAGAAAGGCTGACCTGGAAAGAAGCAAAATACACTGGGGCATTTTAATGTTGGATGTCAGTACAGCATTAACAAGCATAACAGGAAAAACATTAAACAATGCAGGTAACTTGGAGTTTTTTCTATCTTTTGCTAAAGTAATTTTTAAAGATCATAATTTGGGGGGAGGAAAGTCTGTGAAGCTATCAGAATAATTTAATAATCTACACTTTATTAGATTCAACACAGGTTAATCTAGTACAGAAAAATTCTCTCACATGTTCATAAACCTGTCATTTCTGTATGTTCACCATTGATTGTGAAGTTATTGCTTTGCACTTTTTTAGTGCTTGTCATCTTTGGAGCTCAAAACACTTCATGAACATTATTGAAAGTATAAAAGAATGATATGTAAGTTGTTTCAAATTATGTTTTCTTTCATCTTGCCATCTGTACCAGTTCAGAGAAAGTTCATCCCCACAGTTTGCTGTTTTCCAAAACGGATTTCTGGTAATAGTACATCTAATTTTATGTTAATTATTGTTTTAATTTTCCTTAATGCTTGTATGAAATCACTGAACAGTTTAGAAGATTTAGATGATATTTTTCTCAGAAAAGTGGTATGCTTAATTCAGAGTTTTAAAAAGACAATATCTTCTTATTCTGGGCTCATCTAGAACTTAGATTCCTCCTGTTTTCAACAGTGCAGTACAGTCTTCTATCAGAGACAAGACAAAGATTCAAACACAGATAACAATATGTTAGAGAAAATTATTGCAGAACCATTTACAGACACCCATTTTCAGTTGAAGTCTCACCAGGGATGAAGGATATAAAGAATTATAGCTGTGGATCTGATGAGATTTGGACTAATGTCTTCCATATTTCAATAAAATGACATAAACAGTTTTTTCTATAAAATCATCCTCTGGATTTGGTTCTTCCCAATTTTATTGAGACACATCTCTACTTAAACATTCAGTTGAGCAGTGACAAGGGACTTCCCACATGCTAGGTACTATGATGACTAATGTATTAGGCTGAATAGTAAAGGAAATAAAAAGCATTGTATTCATGCCTACAGGGAAAAAAAATAAGATTTTTATACGTGTGTCTGAAAATACTTTGGCTCATGTTTAGAAAATATAGGCCAAAGTTTCAGCATATCCACTGAAAATGATGCAAATATGCTGAGCTCATCGGGGTGGCACAATCTTGCTGTGAGCAGAGTTAGGTCTTGTCGCTATTGTGCCTCATAAGAGCTAGAACATAGAATTCATAACAAAGTGCTATTGTACTTGGTTGATAATCTCTAAATCATAAGAATTAAGATTAGGATCTTTAAAACACCAAAGGCAGCAATCTTTCAGTGTAAAATTAATGGATGCAGGATGACAAGTTCCTGTATTGGTTTTCATGCAATAATTGCTTGCATTCGGAGGCACCTTCTTTGCTTGCATATTTAATTATCTTGTTCAGAATAAAAGAGAAGTGAACATACCTATCTGGCTTTTGAGTTCTATTAATAAGCTTTTTTAGGATGACAACACTTAAAAATGTAGTTAAAAGCCAATCAGTAAACACAATGATTATTTGGATGACTCCTGCTTAACAGTAAAATGTTGCAATGTTGAAAAACCAGTTCTGGATACAATACAAAGATGGTAATGGAAGAGTGATATCGGGTATCTGAGGAGTATTTTGTTAATATCCCTCACCCAAACACCCAAATTTGTATATAATCATAAAATTATACAATATTCTGAGTTGGAAGGGACCCATAGGGATCATTGAGCCGGGCTCAAGGCTTTGCACAACACAGGCACAGAAATTACTCCATATGCCTGAAAACATTGTTTGAGTGCTTCTTGAATGCCAGCAGACTTTGTGCTGCGATCATTTCCCTGGGCAGTCTGTTTCTGTGCCCAAACACTCTCTGGGTGGATAACCTTTTCCCAATATTCAAGCTAAACCTCCTCTGACACAGCTTCATAATTCAATATACAATCCAAAATACCTAATATTACTCCAGTTGTAAGAACTAGTAGTTGCAGTTTTGAGTTACGTTAGCTGCAAAGAGTTAATTTACAAATATTCATCAAGTAAATTGGATACTTGACTTGTTTTAATAATTAGCAAGTTTTGTTTTACACTCTCTGTAAGGCATTTGATTTCTTAAATGCCCTTGTATAAATTTTAGGTTAGAAACCATTGCATCTTATTATATCTCCTGCTAAAATCATTACTTCCTTCTTTACTCTCTGTCTTTTTGTTTCTTATTGATTTTATGTAACATTTAAAACAACTGTTTTTTCAACCTCTAAAACAAACTGAGTTAGGACATTTTCTTGGGTTTCCAATTGAGAACAACACAGGTTTGAAGAAGACGATTTGTACTTAGGAAATTTTGAACTAAATGCCTACTTATAGGACTTAAATGGGTGTTCATTAAATTAGGCGCAGCTAGCTTCACAGAATTACAGAATGATTGAGGTTGGAAGGGACCAGGGATGACCATCTGGTCCAAACTCCCTACTCAAGAATGTTCTCCTAGAACATGTTGCCTAGAATCATGTCCAGATGGCTTTAGAATATCTCAGGGAATGGAGACACACAACACTGCCAGTGCTCAGTCACCCTAACAGTAAAAATTTACTTCCTGATGTTCAAGCAGAACCTTCTCTGTTTCATTTTGTGTCCATTGCCTCTGGCCCTGTCACTGGATTCTACTGACAAGATCTTGGCTCCAATCTCTTTGCACACTGCATCCAAGTATTCACATATATGGAAAAGGTCCCCCTGAGCCTTCTTTTCTGCAGGTTGAACAGCCCCAGGTCTTTCTGCATTTCTTCATAGGAGAGATGTTCCAACCCCTTAATCATCATACACCTTGGATGGAGTGTCTCCACTATGTGCAACTATCACTCTTCTAGTGGGGAGTCCAGAACTTGACACAGCATTCCAGGCGTAGCCTCACCAGAGGTAAGGAGAGGAAAAAGATCACCATCCTCAATCAGCCGATGATATTTTGCCTAATACAGCTCAAGATACCATCTCACTTCTTTGCCACAAGAGTACTTGGCTGGCTCATGTTCAGCTTGGTGTCCACCAGAACTCCCAGGTCCTTCTCTGTTTTGCAGCTGAGTGGTCCCCAGTTTTGACTGGTTCATGGCATGTTCCTTCCCATCTGCAGAACTTTGTACTTTTCCTTGCTGAATTTTGTAAGGTTTCATTTCTTCAGCTTGTTGGGTTCTCTCTGGATGACAGTAAAACATTCTGGCGTATCATCTGCTTCTCACAGTTTTAAATCACCAGCACACTCTGCCCCATCATTCAGATCATTAATGAGGATGTTGAACAGGATTTGACCCTCTGGGGTCTATATCAAACCACCTTTTACTGGCTGCTAATTAACCTTTATATCACCAATGATATAAACTTCTGGGCCATTTAGCTGGTTTATGGTCCACCTCAGGGTTTGCATGTGCACTCTGCACATCAACATCTTCTCTATGAGGGTCTTATGGCAGACTATCAAAAGTCTTACCGAAGTCTTGACAGGCAATATCCATTGCTTTTCCCTCATCTACCAAGCCAGTCAGTTTATCATAGAAGTTTATCAAATTGGTCAGGCAGCCCTTCTCCTTGAATCCATGTTGACTATTCCTTACAATTTTCTTGTTCCTCATGTGTCTGATAAAAGGGAGGGAGAGGGAGAGGGAGAAAGAGAGAGAGAGGGAGAAGGGGAAGGAATGGGGAAGGAAAGAGAGAATATTTTCCACTTTTAAACATTTAAAAATATATATTTATTTCTGAAGAAAGAAAAGCTAAAAAGAGGAAAAGAACCATATGAAATTGTGCATACAAAAATAAAATTTAAAGGAACAGCACCTTACATGTGTGCAAATGACCAGAATGGCAAACACTTTTTGTAGCAAGAAAAACTCTTCCGGATATGAAGCATAAAAGCCTTATAAAGACCTTCAAGACAGCTTCTATGCTTGTCTTGTCATACAAGTAGTGGCCAATTATTGACATTTTACATGGACAGCTGTGCTGGTTTAGAGTTAAACTGGCAGGAGAAACTAATCCAACTCAGAATGGGATTGTAAATCAGAATAACAATTTAATAAAAGATCACAAAATACACTGATACAGAAGGAAAATTCATTTGTGCCACAAAAACACCAGATGTACAGCCCAGCACAGTGGCGTACAAACAGGATGGAGCTCACCAACCCCTGTGCAGAGCACCACATGGCCCCCTGGAGTTCAAAGTAAAAAGAAAAACAAGAAACCTGTTGGTGAAAATGATGGTTGCAGTCCGGTGGCAGTCGCAGCCTGATCGAGGCTCTGGCCCTCCTCTGGATGTGAAGAGAGCTCCCAGTCCCAAAATTCCAAGCTTATATCCACTTGGGCTCAGATGGGAGTGCCCAGTCCCTCCCCCTGGGCGGAGACTTTCACAATGGGTGATTTAATCTGTGAGGTGAACAATGGCATATTTTTGGCTTCACTGATGGCCCATTAGCAGACATGACCCCTCAGGTGAGTGTGGAGGCAGGAAAACTTCCTTATCTCACAGAAGTTCCTAAAAACCCAACTTGTAGCCTGAGGGGTTGGTTGTGCCCTGGGCAGCTGCTGCAAATGGGCCATTGTGAGCAGTTTGTGAGAAAAATGACATAGAGTGTTTAGAATACACATCCACACAATGACAAACTGATCCTGGCTACTCAAACCAGGACACCAGTTCAAGTCATAAAGCAGTATTTCCAGAATTTTATGCTCCCAGAAGTTATGTTTTGAAGGATGAAACCTTGCTGTTTCATGTAAATGTTTTAGCACAGAACCTGCAACAGTCCTTTATGCTTAAACATATGAAAAAATTTAAAAAATTAAAAAGCTTATATTAGGTGGAAAAATGTTTAGTGAGTATAGTGAAACTTTGGAAAGGGTTGCTCATAAGGGTTGTAGAATCTCCACTTTTGGAAGTATTTGAAACTCAACTGGACCATGCCCAGAGAGATCTCACCTAAACTGGTTCTGCTTTGACCAGCCAGTGTTACTAGATGGCCTGGCTATCTGGAAGTCACTCCTAGGTTATATTCTTTCAAGATTCTATCTTTAACTAGCAGCTGTTTCAGCACCAGTTCTTTCAATTCAGTTTCAATATTACACATTAAAATGTTTCATAAGATGGACCAGTTTTAAAGAACCTGTATGCTTTAAAGTGGCTAAATAATTGCAATGTGAAAATTATTACAGCAGTTTTGGTACTTCCTCTAATTATCACTCCTGGACTATATTTGTAAAAAATGACTCTCATATATTAGTAATGTAACTCCTCTAATTGCATTCATACATAAGTAATTATAAATGTTAACTTTATTCGTTAAATTGAAAAGGTTGAGAGAATTGCTGACATTCAAAGAAGTTTCACAAGACCTAAGCAGCAACTTAGGTAAAAAATGTAAATTAAAAATATGCAAAAATTACTGGTATTTAATTGTGGTGTTTATTTCTTGAGATACCTTCAGCATAAAATATGTATAAAGCTTTCTGTTTTATTCAGAAATCTCTTAGAAAACTCCCCGCTGCATTCCTGGAATAGTTGATAGGTTTCCTTTTATAGGCTGACAATATATTTTGGCAATGTTTTTTTCCTACTGATTAATTGCCTACAACCTTAGACATCATAACCACAAAATCAGAGGCTGAAATATAAGAGAAAAAAAAATATAGTCAAGGACAAAGGTAAAGGGAGCACAGAACCATTGCTGTTCTCTAGACAAATCCATTAATACAAGGAAAATGACAAAAATAACCTCACCTAGCAATGTGACTCACAAAACTATTTAATACAGAACTAATTTCCTTGTTTTTCATTCAAAGGTGTAAAAAAGGACAAATCTACTTAGTCCAGTAGACTTCTTTTGTCAATGGCAGAGGAAGTGGTGATATAAACCAACATTCCTTCTGGTCCTTTCATCTCCAACATCAGTAAGACAAGTCAATAATCCATCATTTTTTGACTGGTTCTGCCCTTTTGCTGCTTTTCTGTAAGTTGACAAGTTCCACAAAACTTTCATTTCTCTCTTCCAGAAGGAAAGAGGTGTTTCAGGTTTTGTTTGTTATTTCTTTAAAAAAAAATAAAAAAAAAAAAGTGGGAATTGGATTGCATAACACAAAACAAGTTTAGAGCAAAGAAAATAAAAAGAAAGACTAAAACCCACTTTCAAGGAAAGTCTGACTTCAGCTTCCTGGAATATATACAGGCCAATTGTTCAAGTACTATTTCTAGCATATCCTTCTCTTTCCTGAGCGTTCCTTTGGGATTCTATAGTTAACAAGGTAATGAAATAAATCCAATTTTTGTATTTCCAGTTTTTGTGGTGGTTCCACCTGCCTGCTGGTGTCGATTCACACACCTTTTATATATCCTGATTCTTACTTGCCTCTAGTATTCATAGACCTAATTCAGAAAAGGACCTCCATTTCAGTTTACACTTTAGGATATGTCTAAATTTAAGGATACTAAATACTTACATAGCAATTAGCCTAAAGTGGTGCTTTAACTAAATACCTGCTGACCTCATATTGCTGAACAACTGTCCGAGACTGAGGCTTTGTCAGGAAAAATTTACCCTGAACTTCAGAAGAGTTTCACTGTGCTGTAAATGAAGTTAGTATTTGACTTTGATGAAAGACTGCAAAGATGTTGGTGAAATAAATGAAATGTCTGGCTCCAAAAAAAGCCAGTGAAATAAATATATAATGGATTAAATTCTGGCTTCATTGAAGTCGAAGACAAAATTGCTATAGAACGCAATACAGTAAGGATTTCATGTCACATCTTTAGACTCAGTGTCCTGGACAGAGCATCAGACATCTGACTACCCACTTCTCCCTCGTGTTGAATACTACTTTATAAATAGACGAGACAAAGTCAATAGCACCATTTGAATAATGACATTAGTCAGCATGAATAAAGGTAATCGAAATGCAGCTATTTTTACTAATGACCGTGTTTTTAACTGCCAGATACAGACCTAGGAAAATTACAACCAATAGAAGGATATCTTTTTTTCAAATGAAGTAGTCTTTTTTAAAAATACAGTTTGACTGAAATTAACTAAAAATAGATTACAATTTTTCACCTTGCAAAAATATTAAAAACAAGATTAATATTAATAATATTTTGCTCCACATCACAAAAAAGCTATGATAAAATCCCCTATTATATAAAACTATTCTAATTATTAAATAAATTATATATATATCACAAAATACGCTCAGTTGGAAGGGACCCAAAAGGATCATTGAGTCCAACTTCTGGCCCTGCACAGGACTATCCCTACGAGTCACACCATATGCCTGAGAGTATCATCCAAATTCTTCTTGAACTCTATCAGGCTTGGTGCTGTGACTTCTGCCCTGGGCAAGTCTGTTCCAGTGCCCAACCACTCTCTGGGTGAAGAACCTTTTTCTAATATCCAACCTAAACCTCTCCTGACACAACTTCAGGCCATTCCCTTGGGTCCTGCCACAGGTCACCACAGGGAAGAGATCAGTGCCTGCCTCTCCTCTTCCTTTCATGTGGATGTTGTAGACTGCAATTGGGCTCCCCTCAGTCTCCTCCAGGAAGAACAGACCAAGTGACCTCAACTGCTCCTCATATGGCTTTCCCTCAAGGCCCTTCATCATCTTCTTTGTCCTACTTGTATGATATAATTTATATATATCTATGTATGTATGCATGATAGTAAACTACTATATAAACTATCAAAAGCAAAACAACCCTATTATATAAAATAGAGTTCTGCACCTGGGGAGGATTAACCTTGAGTACCAGACTGGGGACTGACGTATTTGACAGCAGTTCTGTAGGGAAGAACCTGTGAGTTATGGTGGATGACAAGTTGGTCATGATTTGACTGTGTGCCCCTGTGCACATATTTCAGCAATGTTAGTTATGCTTAGAAAATATGCTAACATATACAATATCGCAAAAATAAAAAAGAAATGTATCATGAGTACAAAAGTCCATGTTGGCAACACTGGAGCTGCTCAGTTGTTGGCAGGTTCCATGGCCTGCAG
Organism: Formicarius rufipectus; assembly: GCA_013399695.1. Classification (NCBI taxonomy): domain Eukaryota; kingdom Metazoa; phylum Chordata; class Aves; order Passeriformes; family Formicariidae; genus Formicarius; species Formicarius rufipectus. The sequence goes on from VXAU01002530.1 coordinate 60,815, forward strand.
CATTCCGTGAAATGTTTTATACATTTCACTCTAACTGAACATTTAAGATATATCCATAATATTGTTGTTGGCTTGAAATGGGAATCCGACATTATTATCTGAAGGATGAGGCAGAGTCCTCCCAATGAGTGTACTAGTGATGTAAAACTGGGACTGCCTGATATGCCAAAGGGTCATGCTGCCACCCAGAGAGATCTCAACAAGCTGAAGAAAAAGAGTGACAGGAATCTCACAAAATTCAACAAGGTCAAAGTTCTGCAACTGGCAAGGCCACTACAAACTTGGAGTCACCTGATGGGAAAGTATCTTTGCAGAGAAGGACAAAATGGTTCACCAAATTGAACATGAGCCAGCGAAGTACTCTTTTGGAAAAGAAGAAAAATGGTATACTAGCCTACGGTAGGAAGAGCATTGCCAGCAGTGTTAAAAAACCTTCTGACACTGTACAGTACAGCTTGCTTTACAGTACTGTTTTCTTGAGCAGGCACATTTGACCAGATGACCGCCTGAGGCCCCTTCCAAACACAATCATTCTGTGATTCTATGATTCTGTGATACCACTTCTGAAGATATACAAAATTAGTATTTATATTCCCAACACAGTACATATTATATTATACATTATATATTATATACTCTATTACAGTGCACATTCTATAACATTAATTATTTATATAATTTTAATTATGTCCTAATAATATTTTTATCTATTAATGTCTTGTTACAGGAATTAAAATCTGTATCAGTTCTTTGCCAGTTTTGTTCCTATTCTGGAGTCTGTACCACATTTGCTTCAACAAATATATGCTTATATGCCAGTTACCTTTATTTTTTCCCTAAATTCATACAGCAAGAAAGAAACAAACCAGTGATTTTGATCTGAGGATTAAAAACAGGAAGAGCTTTAAAGGAAGCATGAATACGAGTCAAAGGGAGTCATGAAGATAATAGAAACAAAAGAAATGCTTTGGTATCTTCTCTGAGAGTTTTAAAATTGGAAGTGAGTTGCAAAGAGCAGGAACTTTACTCCCTTCAAAGTACTCCATTAAAGTCTTATGAGTTGTTTTGTGTCTTGATATACTAATACTCGAGTGTTTTAGTTATCATTGTGAAATGTAAAAGACATGTTTCCTTAATGAGAAACCTATATACTGTTATGTAAGGAAGAAAATTTCTGAATGTGAAAATACCAAGTAATGGGAATAAAAATTAAAATAAAACTCTATAATTTTATTTTCAGTAGAAACTAAAGTGAACTGTAAGCACTGCATAGCAGTAATAATCTACTTTAACTGCATGAGTGCACACAGGCATAAAACAGATATGCAATATCTCACTAGAAGCCCCAGCACAAAAACTGTCAGGGTCTAACTCATCTCACTGAAACTGACGATAGTACAGAAATCTCAGGTTTAGAATACTATCTGATTTATTTATTTATTTATAATCATTAATTAAAATATTCATTTTTATAGTGTTGTTCATTGGAGTTATATTTTGAACATATGCCTTACAATATGAATTGCTATCATTTTGAAGGTACTTTCTGGAGCTATCTGTAACAAAAGCCAGTGCTGCTTGTATTAAGTGTTTGGCAGAGAGTGTAGCAGAGAAAAATAGAATGAGGTTTCCTTTCCATCTTCACAACTGTTTTCTGCCTCAACTTTTATAATCTTTGTAGCACTTTTGCATCCTGGCTTCATGGACTGCAGTGTAGTTGTACTTTCCATAGCTTAATATGTTTCTGGGGAATACATAAAGAGTTAAAGACAAAACAGATGATAAGTTAAGAACAGATAGGTATTCACCAGTTTGGAAAACAAAGCAATGCTCCACATCTATTTCCAGTGTTAGAAATGACAGTGGTACCAGCCTGAAAGAGAAACAGCTCTCAGAGAACATAATGAGCAAGCTGCTAGTTATTTGTTGCTTGTTTTGTTGGTTTTCATAAAGAAACCTTGTATTCGCATGCTTTTTGCACTTCAGAAAAGTTCTGCATTCTGCCTCCAAGGGTATGCCTTGAAATAGTAAAATGCTGTGGTAAGAAAAATATCCGTCTGCCTGTCCTTCAAGCGATACGGTCCACAGATCTGTTGCAATGAATACTTCAGCTTGCTTGCAGACTTTGGGCAGAACTAGAACTGCCAATCACCTGTCACAAAATACTTCCTAAAGCAGAGAATAATTCATATCTACTTTCTTAAATTACAGAGGTTGTTTTAGTACATATTGCAGAAAATACACAGCATCTGCTTCTACTCATAAGCCTGGTAACTTCCACCTAAATATGTTCATAAATCTAAATAATTAAAGAACATTTTCTAGCTTTATGTTCCATTAACTATTTATATAGAGAATATGATGTATCTGTAGTCAGTCTTATTTAAAGGGAAAAAAAAGTGTTTAGGTGAACATACCTATATTATCCTGTACTTTATTATAAAATCCACAGACACATTGCAGTGGAATTTTTATGGCAATGATGTCATACCTTTATGTGGACTCCTAATCTTTAAATATAGGCATCTATATTCCTCAGGTAACATAAATCTCTCTTCTACTTCTTCATGAGCGCTAATGTTCATGGAAGAATTCCGTTAAAGGACAATAAACTGAATAGGTTAAGATCAGAAGATCAATATACACATACTGCTGAATTAATAGATATTTGCTAGCTCTCAAAAGAGGGCACATACTTGCTCTGCTTTAAAGAATAACTTTAAAGTTCAACTGAAGGAGAAATTAAATGTGCTTATGTAATCAATGCTGCAGTACTTGCTAAGGACTGCTTGCCTAAATTAAAAGGACAATATCACATCTCACTAAAAAATTTTTCCAAGTCTCAATTTAAATAAATAGACAAAAATTTCATCTATACTGGTGCACAGAGTGAATAAGATGCCATTCTCCATTCCTAAAACCATCTGGCACAGTATGTGCTCCTGTAGCCAAATTCTCTTACCTTACTGAGATATCCCTGTATAGCCTATTCAGCCTACCTAGTAGGAATGACCTTTGATCTCCACAAAATTCCAAACTTTTCCTGTTGGATTTTTGGGACATTTTTGGCAAGGTCAAACTAACAACAGAGAACAAGCTAAGAATTAAAGAGTCTGAAAAATCCACACCAGCACATCTTCCTGTTTAGCTTACAGTTAAATGTCTAAATGCTTACATACAAGACTATTAGGATGCCTGTCATAGATAAGTATACAAATATGTTCTGTAGAGATTTCACAAGATGCAGAATGACTGCCAAAGGACATAGTCCTTAAGCTTAGAGGTTTAGAAAGTACATTTTCCCAAGATTTGTAAGAATTGTGTATAACCTTTTTCTTTTTTTTTTTTTTTCCACTAGGCTGAAAACATTATCTCACAGAGACAGGGCTTTTTGCGTTGACATTTCTGTATTATAACAGTGAAGTTCTCCTTCTGGAGAAACTTGAGTTCATTTCTTTACTAATTGAACAAGGTTCTGCTTCGGTCAGTGGGATATATTCTTATTGACTTAGCTTTTGGGATCATCAAAGGCAAGAATTACTTCATACACTCATAAAGGAAGAATATAACCCTTCTGAGGTGCATGGACATACAACTGTAGTGTTAAGTGAATGAAACTTGAAAACTATAGCCTTTAGTGTCAGAAAGACAGACAATAGCAGTCTGATTTTCTATTCCAATCTTTCATATTGTCCAGCTGCTCTGGTACAATCAGATGCTACCCTGAAGGATAAACAAATCTCTTATAGACTGTGCTGTGTCTTAAAGAAATTGGAAGGTAAGATGTTGCACCTCTGCAATGTGGTTCTAGGCTCATGTCTCTTGCACCTGTACTGGACCTAACAGTGCTGGAAATCTGTGCAGAGAAGATAACATCTGGAAGTACCTCTAATCACTGGAATCTCATAGCAGCACACTGAGGTTTTTTTAAGTAAATGCACACTAAACATATCTAAAAGGGAGCAGAAAATCCTGAGACAAAAATCCAAAAAGGGAAGAATCTTGATAAAGAATAAATCTACAAAGTACTTTTCTTTATTACCATTATGTTTGTTTTAGTCCCAAATCACATAATTCTCAAGTATGAGTACTATATATTCAGATACAACCTACAATATCATCACATCATAAAAAAAAAATAAAATTACAGAAATTCTGGAATTTACTTGTATGTTTAGTTGACATCAGCAACACACCTTCGAGAGAGGCTCTGCACAATCTATCAGTCTGGTTTCATTGACCACGCGCTCTAGGCAAACTGACTTTGTTTGGTGACCACTCCCTGACTCTACAAGTACAGATCTTCTCCAGTACTCTTTGGAGATGCAACCATGGATCATGAAACAGCCACTCTCCAAACTCTATTAATGATTTTCCCACAGCCAATAATCATGATAGTTGGAAGATCAAATGAATATGGCAGTTTTAAGTGGTATTATTTAGCACTTACAGACATATACAGTATTCAGGGAAAAGAAAACAGGGCTTTTTTTCCCCAAAAAATGCATTCTTTATTTTACCAAGAAGTTCACAGTAGTCAAAAACTCCTTTAAAATAACAGGGAACAGCTCTGGGAGACATGAGTAGGATACAAGGTACACCATCTTCTGCAGCAGGTTTACAGTGAGATTGCTAGATTTACTGCACTGACTAGTTTAGATGTCCATGTTCCTCACTTTCAGTGTAACCAAGAAGACATGTAACACACCTGTGAAAGAATGTGAAGGAAAATCTGATTTAGCTTTATTCTTAAAGTACTGCAACTTACTTTCTATAGCTTGTGTCATCCTACAGTTATTGATCACAGTCTTCTCTACCTCTCTTTACTAATCAACTTCCCAAATATCCACATTTTCAGATTCCTTTCCAGTCATTCTTAGCAATAAAACTGTTTACCTGAGTAGCTATTGTGATGTTTACTTGCCATGTTAGTGTCTGGGTGCTGTAGGAACGTCATGTGAGCTCCAGACTTGTCTGTCCTGCCTCATTTCTATATCTGTTTCTGATCTAATAGTGCAGAAGCACAACAATATCAGAATAATATGAAGGGGTGTTACTTAAAGGCAAACAAACAAACAAAAATTTAAAAAAAAAAAAAAAAAAAAAAAAAAACAAACAGAGGAAAAAAAAACCCTGCAAGTATATTTTCAGTTGTTTACATAAATTCATACTATATGCTGACATTTTACCTTCTTACAGGTTAGGACTTGCAACTATCCCACTCGATCTTTGCAGAATTATCTTGGTTTTAGTTCTTATCAGAAAGCCAACCAACTTTTAAAAGAAAATCACATTTTATGGTATTATGGGAGCACTGACAGAGCCTTAACAACAGCATTGTGACTGTGAACTATAATTCTTGATAATTACTACTGTTATGTGTAAACTTGTGTGTTCATACGACACAGGAAAATTGACAGAAATAGCTCTAATATGTATGGATTGCTTGAATAACTTCTACTTTTTTTTTTTTCTCTTGTTGTGGTTTGTTTTGTTTTGTTTTAAAAACAACAAAACTATTAAGTATAATTTAACATTAAGCAGTAGTACTTTTTTACAAGATATGAGAGTTCATGTGTAACAGTGTTTCTTTTAAAAACAGGGTTTTAAATCAAGATTATCTTTAAAATGTGTCAGACAGTATGTGTCCATTAAAGTTATGCAGCTATTTCACCTTCTTTCAACAGTATGTTTTTGACAGCTGAGCTCTAACAGTTACTTCTCCATCCTGGCAAGGTTAGTCACGTCTAAAGTCAGTATAAATGAATGAAAGAGCTCTATCCCACTGCTGAGAAAAACACTGATCTGATCAAAAACTGTTCCACCATCCCTCCTTGTAAGGAAGATCAGATGATTAAAGCTAACATAAAGAAATGTCTAATATCATCTGGCAAAGCATATTACTATTTCTAGAAGAGAGGAGAATGAGGAAAGAACTCTGAAGCTCTTCCCTTCCCCGTCCCCTTTCCGGTTTTCTTTATCTTTCCCTTTCTGTCTTTCTGTTGATTCTCATCCTTTTTCCTCTTTCAAGCCCGAGTAGGACTTTGTATTTCTCCCTCCTCTGTTGCCACCTAGAGGAGAGCAGAGTGAAGAGCTGGTGCCAGAACACACGAAAATAAACCAGGACAGGGTTCTAAAGGACTGGAACTGACAGGAGTGAGGTGGAGTCAGTTGACTGGTTGGCGAGCCTTGTCCCGATATTCAAGAAGGGCAAGAAGGAAGACCCTGGAAACTACAGGCCTGTCAGTGTCACTTTAGTGCCTGGTAAAGTTATGGAGAAGAATATTTTGGGAAGTATTGGAAAACACCTGAAAGATAGCACAATCATTGGTCACAGCCAGCACAGCTTCATGAGAGAAAAGTCCTGCCTATCAAACCTGATTTCCTTTTGTATCAAGGTAACCCACCTAGCTGATCAAGGGAAGCCAGTTGATGTAATATTTTTAGATTTCAGTAAAGCTTTTGATACAGTCTCTCACAGGTTCCCTGTGGACAAAATGTCTACCACACAGCTGGATAAGGACATCATGTGGTGTGTGAGCAACTGGGTCACAGATCAAGCACAAAGGGTAATAGTGAATGGGGTGACATCAGACTAGTGGGATTTCACAGGGTTCCATCTTGGTCCCTATGCTCTTCAGCATCTTCACAAATTACTCAGATACAGGACTGGAAGCAAGTTTGCAGATGACACAAAACAGGGAGGAGCTGTTGATTCCCTCAAAGACAGGGCGGTCCTGCAGAGAGACCTCAACAAATTGAAGGATTGGACAATCACCAACCATATGAAGTTCAACAATGACAAGTGCCAGATTCTGCACCCAGGATGGGGCAACCCTGGATGTTCATANTTCCCTGTGGACAAAATGTCTACCACACAGCTGGATAAGGACATCATGTGGTGTGTGAGCAACTGGGTCACAGATCAAGCACAAAGGGTAATAGTGAATGGGGTGACATCAGACTAGTGGGATTTCACAGGGTTCCATCTTGGTCCCTATGCTCTTCAGCATCTTCACAAATTACTCAGATACAGGACTGGAAGCAAGTTTGCAGATGACACAAAACAGGGAGGAGCTGTTGATTCCCTCAAAGACAGGGCGGTCCTGCAGAGAGACCTCAACAAATTGAAGGATTGGACAATCACCAACCATATGAAGTTCAACAATGACAAGTGCCAGATTCTGCACCCAGGATGGGGCAACCCTGGATGTTCATACAGATTGGGGAATGAGATGTGGAAAGCAGTGCCATGGAAAGGAACCTGGGGGTCCTGATTGATGGCAGGTTGAATATGCGTCAGAAGTGCCCTGGTAGCCAGGAGGGCCAACTTGTCCAAGGAGCCATCAGGCAAATCATCACCAGCCGGTCAAGGGAAGGGATTGTTAATACTGCTAAGTAAATAAGTTAGATGAATTTATAATGTAACAGGATCAAAATAATAAAGCAAGTTAACAGTCATATCAGAAATAAACAATCCTATCCAATTTTTACAGCAACTGGAAAAGAAATGTTCTTAATTAATCATTTTTCTACCACAAGACAATTTAAAATACCTTACTAATTGGAAGTATACACCTAGGAAGGCCTTCAGATTCTCTCCAGATTTCAAAGGCAGAAAAATCAATGAATGCAGATACCAACACGAGTTGCTAAGATGCTTTTACAATACTAAAAATGTTAGAAACAACAACCAAAAAAATGAACATTGAACAACTGAGGAAATGTTGCTTTCTGCCCAATGAATACCAGAAATATCTCATTCTGTCAATGTGTGAAACTGAATCATGTGCTTATATATAAATTCAAAAAACCCCAGTATGTTACAATCACTGATTTGAATGTTGAAAAATAAACTTCTGGTTGATTTCAGATCTCAACACTTTCCAGTTCTGTAATGGTAAAGAAAGTCTTGGCATATCTGCTATTATTGTTATTGTTGCTGATTTTGTAATTTCAATTATTGTGATTTACTGGAATCTGATTTTAAACTATAATCTTTAGAATTCAAATATTGTTTACTTCCACAAATATTTTTTTTAAATGGATTTGTTACTTTCAAGTCCAATTTATACTCATCATTTAATCTTTCACTGAAAACAAGTACAAATTAAACATGAACTGAAGTAAATTTAACACCCTTTAAAGATTTTGGATATGCCTTTCAGATTAAGACAATGTTCATTACTGTAGAAACAAACGTATCTGTTTCTTATAGGAAATATAATATTGATCATTTATTGAAGACAAAATAGTTTAAAAAATCCCAGAAAACAAAAACATGGAAGTCAGTCAGATATGTGTCCTTTTGGCATCCAGTCTTCCCTTATCTATATATTCAAGCAGTCCTAAAATCCTGATTCAAAACTTGCTGCAGTCAATAGAAAACCTTCTCTGCCTTTGGAACTGGCCTCAAATCACAGAATTTGGATACCTAAACAAGGATTTCTAAGCTTCTGTGTATGGAATTAACTACCTATCAAGGGAAAAAAAAATAAATCCCCAAACAAATGAAATCAAACAAACAAACAAAAATCCCCTTTACAAAGTAACCTGTATTTAATAACACTGTGCTGTGCTGTGCTTTTTGGGGATGTCAAGCACTTTAAATTCAAATGTCTGACAGGAGTCTTAATGGGTTGAATGTCATCAGATTTGCAGTTTATGGTAGAGGAGCAAGTTTGACTTCTTTTTTTAAACAAATTGATATTTAACCTTTACAGCTATTCAAGGCCTCCTATTGCTGACAGTTGCACTTGTTCCACGTTGTCTGAATTTTAAGCAAGTCAGTAATACTTCAGGTTTTATCACAGCTATTTACTGGAGTGCAAACAGTGACCTCCACATGACAGCAGCAGAAAGATGCCGTTTTGAGCCATTGATGCTATATTGCACACACCATGTTCTGCTCCTTAAAAATACTTTGGCAGTTCAATATCTCACATTTCCTATATTTTTATTTCAGTGGAATTATCAGACTCAGATCAGAAGCTCAAGATTCTCATGACATTTGGATGCTTAATACAAGATTTGTAAACAACTGATCATCTATGCATATTATCAAGGACAAATAAAAAATTAAAAAACAAAATAAAACAAAACAAAACAAAACAAAAAATAAAACAAACAAACAAAAAACACAAGCAAAAAACCCCAAAACAAAACAAAAACCACACAAACAAACAAACAAACAAACAAAAACAAACAAAAAACCACAATAGGTTCAGTTTATGGAACTACCTCGTTGATTGGTGCTTCAACTTAACAGCAGTGCTGACTTTGTGCCAATACCTCAGATAAATCTAAGCAAGCTACAATTTTTGCACAGCAAGATGTAATACAGACACCACCTTAGTCCTGCACTTGTGACAAAGCGGTTTCAGGCTTGTTAGACCTTCCTCAGCTGAAGTTTCTTTCTGAAATAACCTTCTGAAAGGTCAAGTAGAGTAAATTGTGGTTTAGAATGGAGGCTACTAAAATTATGAAAGGAATTTAATGTAGTTGTGTCTGACAATGAGAAGGGACAATTTTCAATGGTCTGAGATCTATCTTGCTTTTAAGAACATCTGCCCTGTGAGAGTGAATGCTTGTATCATTTAGCTAGTCCAAATTAAGGCTTTTGTTTTGAGGTTTTGTTTTGCATATGTCTTAAATGAGCCTGAAAATGCCTTAGATTTAGGACCTGCTAGATAGATGGTAGATCACAGAAGAGTAAGAATCTTGTTCCTGTTTGAAATTTCCAGTTGAGTTCTGTTGTGTGCTTTGCCTAAATATACCACTTGAACATATATTTTGACTGGTAAACAGTAGTACAAGTATATAATTTGTGGTAGATTATTTCATAAAATTATTTGATATTCTGATTCTACAAATAATCTCTCTGAAACAAATGCCTAATTTCTGTATCTCAAAAATAAATTAAAAACCTGTTGAAGGGTCTGAGATGTATTTTTCAGGGCATCAAACATACAGTCATCTGTTGAAACAGATGGGTCCCCAAAAAGTTACTTGTTGCTTCTACATGTTGATTAAGGGATTATCCATGGCTAATAGGACATACATGGTTAAAAAGTATATTTCCATCTATACTTAAGGATTAGGAGTCTTTCTTATTGTTTCACTTTACAAGCTGAAGGGGAGGACAGCTATCCTAATTAAATGATTAGCCTTTTTTTAAGATTATGAACTTGCCTCAGACTATTTTATTAGTGATCTCTAGCCAAGTACAATCGGGAGTCCTTTCCCAAAAGTAAGGACTTAACTATTTTTTTAAAACAATTTTTAATCTATCACTACTGCTGCAGAGCTGCTCCTCTTTCGAACAGTTGAATAGTTAGAACACTTGCCGAGGAAATAGGAGATGTGTTCAATTTCCTTTTCGGCTTCATCTCCTACTTCACAAGGTCATGCTCACTCTTGTGGTTTATAGAACAAAACAGACTGAAAAAAAGAAAAGAGAGAATGTAATGCTCCTCTTGTGTTAGCTCACTGTGCAGGCAGAAAAGTAGCATTTATGAAGATAAGAGAAAATCAAATAAATGGAAGCCTAAACATTTGGTGGTTATAGCTCTGAAATCCCTCAGGTTGAACTTTTGTCTGTTCTCTCTCTTGGTAAATGAATACTTTAATAACCAGGCTGATATATAAAAAGTACATGAGACCCTTGTCATACATTATTTGTTGCTATTAATATGGATAGACTTCTACAACTTAAGATTTAACTAGAATTATATCTAAATGGTTCTATGAAGTTTCAATTCATGATGGAAATCACTTTATTTATTTCCCAGTGAGGCTGAGCAATAGATTAATCATATAGAAAAGATTTTTTTTTTTCCTCTTTGCAAACAGCTGGGTAAATTATTACTAATGAAACATCTCCACATCAGAGGTGGCTACCAGCTCTTAAGGAAAGATAGGTGGTTACTAAAATGCATGTACTTTGGAGTTTTGTCTATTGCTTTCAATTCTGTATTCAAAGGACAGCAGCATTTTGAATGCCAATGCAGATTGATGTCATCACTAACAGGATAAGCATTTTGAGTGGCACTCAGTGAATGATTGACAATGGGTACACTGCAAGTTCTTATTCTGTCAGAATCTGGCATGTTTCTAGGTGTCAATGTTAATCCACTGCCAGCTATTTGACAGGATTGTACTTAGTGCCGGATGCCAATCTCCAAAATGTTCATGATTAAGACTGCATACAAATGTTACTTGTTCAATTGAATAAACAACAGTTTCACTCATACAAGAAAAGGCAGACTCTCCATACAAATATATTATTTCCACACAAGGTAGTAAATTATGGGATAGCGTGGGTTATCAAGGTGTTTGTGCTCAGTATGTGAATTGGTGATCACCTTTTCAGGGTTGACAGTGGTCAATCTATCTACATGGAGTGTTTGAACAGCTCTTCAAGCACAGCATCAGTAACTGCCCTGGCTGTACAAAATGTTGAATTCTCAACATTTCAGCCAGCATACAGGGGGTCAGGATCCTAGAAGTCCTCTTTGGGATTTGTAGTGCTCCCAGGAGTTCAAAAGCTACAATGCGATCTTCCAACTAGCTCTTGGGCATATGCAATATAAGAAGACTTCTGAATAGATGCACACAAGGGAAGGATAAAGATGGTATCTTGCCTTACCTTCCCAGGGTTCAGACTGCCTGAATCTACACACTGTCCTGCACAAATATTTCTTTTGTATTTCCATAGTGTGCCTACAACTGGCATGACTAAAACAAGCAGATCTGTGAGTCAAAAGAAGTATATAATACTTATAACCTGCTTTCTATATAAGCGCACACTACTTTTTTATGGTAACAGAAATAGAAATTTCTGTCAATGATTTCTAAGACACCAAAACAGAAAAGTCAAACTATGACAGCCACAGGGAGACCAGGGGGAAAAACCAACCAACCAACCAACCAACCAACCAACCAAACAAACAAACAAAAACAGGAATATAAAAGGACAAGAAAGTACTGGGGTATGTTAAGTGATCATCAGAGAGTAGGAAATGGAAAGGATGAGAGGATGAAAGAAAAGACAGTGATGATACAAATGGAAATTTCTGACCATGCAGATGGAACTTTCTAGCTGGATACTTTTACCTTACATAGAGATATTTTACATATTCATTTTGCCTCAATGCTTTCAAAAAGAAGCATGATTGCAAAGAGTAATGTAATGCTTCTTACTTCAGTGTAAGGAGTTTAATGTTCAGAGCAGGAGCTACTTCCTCCTAGTCTTGAATTGTTTGGGTTTATTTATATACTTTTTCTTACTACTAGTTGATCCTAAGTCCTAACTTCCTTTAGGAAATAACTCCTTTCATTTTGCCGTGCATTCTGCAGAGACTTCCTTTAGTTGGGCCCACTTTGGTGTGAAATCTTAAAAGTAGTCATTTCAGGTGATTTTTCAGTGATAAGTTAACCAAGGTTTGGCCACTTGTTGCACCGCCTCTGAATCTTGATGCTCATTATATTTACTGCAATTATATTTGAATCAGATAATCTAACACTAGCAATGGCAAAATCATATTTATTGAGCTACTGCAGAAACAATACTCACAAACTAAAATCTGGAATATTTCATTTAGACATAAGAAGAAAAATGAAAAAAAAAAAAAAATAGTGTGTGGATATTCAAATACAGGTTCCCCAGAAAGATTGGGGAGTCTTTCACCTTGAAGATATTCAAAATTTTTTTGGGCACTGTCCTGAGAAACTTGCTATAGAGGACACCACTTTGAGCAGAGAGATTGGACTAGATGATCTCTGGATATCCCCTCTGACTTCAACCACTCTGTCAAAATGGAGAAATGCTATAGAGAAGTGAAAAGTTTAAATCTCTGTGACCACCTTTTCACCTGAAGTATCGCTATTGAATCTTATGCCACCAGGAAATTAGTTTTGAAACCTAAATTAAGAATGTCTTTTTTCCTTTATCATTCTTTCTGCAGGACTGTACTTCTCTGTACTTTTTACAGATCTGATTGTCCTACAGTTTGTGATGAGAACATGGCTCTTTTATGACATCACATTTGTATTTTTAATTTTCTTTACTTTCTTACACAATCAGGGGATCCATTTATCATCTCCTGCTTTAGCAATGAAGCATGTGGATCTCAGAGATTGTACTCTAAGTACTCTTTCCAGCTTGTGGAGACATCTTCTGTATTTAAAGCGATGAACCACTGTATTCAATACTGTCATTGAATACAACACAGAAGCAATCTCTCTTCTAAGAACTTATTTCTGAGCTGGACTGATATAGACAAGAAGCATACCTAACAGCTGTGTTAGAAATGGTAACATAAAGTTGCAAACACTGTGTCTTTTGCTAAACATGCCCAAACTTGCCTAAGGACAGCTGTAATGAGAGGGAGGAATTTTTCTGCTAGGAAAGATGCTTTATGAGTCAAGTAAGATCTTTAATTTTGAAGTCCTTGAGTTGTCAAGTTGGGGTAATTTGACTTGTCCCACTGCGTAGAAGAAGCATTTTCTAAATACAGGTTTAGTGGAGTGTGGCTTGTTTGAAAGAGTGACCATAGCTGAGAAGGTTCTTTATAGCAACATTTTAGATCCTATTGAAGAAAAGGTTCTGTTATTTGCACTAAATTAATGTACACTTAAGAAGACACTAAAACTTAATTTTGTAGAATTTTGTACTATTCAAGTGTTAATTCAGATGAGTATGTCTTTCTCATTTGTAAATTGTCTTTGGGCCAGACATTTATGTAAGCAGTAAGATTACCATAATTGACAGGAGAGAGATGGAGAAATTGCCTTTTTTTTTTTTTTTTTCAGTTTAGAGATGAATGGGTGACATACCTGAACCTTAAAGAGATTCGGATCAAAGTTTAGATTTAAGGGTGATGCCTTTTTATGGTGACTGTGTGTAGAACTTCCTTTGTCTGTTATTTATGAAAATTAAAATAAAAAAGATATTTATTTTGTCTAATATATTTATTTTTCTGTTGGGTCCTTCTTCAACCCTTGCTATGGTCCCAAATCTAAGAAAATTATACATTATAAATTGTATAGATGATGCATGATATTCTTAATTTTCCTGATTTTTATTTTTATTTTTCCTAGTATCTGTTTTACAGATGTCTTCCTACTCTTCACTCCTACATATACTCCTGCAAGAATGAAGGATTTCTGACAAACCAACAACTTATGAGACATCTAACTTATTTTATTATACAATTGGAAAATCAAAGCACTAATCTGCCTAATCAGACATTCTATGAGAAAAAGTCTTAAGGAAATGCTTCCTCATTTTATTCTGTTGTCCTGAAGTCATCCAGAATTAGAATGAAATGCACACACTTTATGATGTTCACTGGTAAACTGTATCACTCCCACACCATGTTAAGAACAGGAGGAAGGGAAATAAAATAAAAAGGGAGTACACTGTAGTTTGGTTATTCTTGGCAGTGTCTTATCAGAAACCACAATATCATCTTTTGCTGTTAAAGCTTTGTTCAGAAGCAAGATAAGCTCCCAAAGAATATGGAAATAGAGGATGTTCACTAACAAGATGAAGTAAGATCTGAATATTTCATGAAACCAAGAGTGAAAAATGGAATTGCTGAGTGTTGCTTTCTTTCACACTTAAGTTTCAAGGACTCTGCATCACAAAAGAGACTTATTCTCCTCATGAATCCTTTTTTTAATAGAAAATTCAACCCTGCTGGAAGCAAAAGCAAGAAGACTCCATGTTAAAGCCTGCACTTCAAAGAACTCTGACATCTTCCCCTCTCTGAAGTTATGCATTTCCTGAGCCTAATGCAGACTTCTTAATCCCATTATCTAACTCTGCCCCCATCTTCCAAAAAGATTAGTTCTTTCTTTGCCTTTTTTTTAGGAAAGAAACAGAAACAAAGATAACTACAATGTAGGATGGGACAAGAGACAGAAAAAATAAGGTTCACTGTCAGCACTAACATATCCTCACTACCAGACAAAAGAAAGCAAGAAACAGATGGCATGGTACTAGACTGAGTGCAGAAGACTGTTATCATCTGCATGAATACGATAGGAAAGAAATGTATATGAAAGGAAAGAAAATTAGTCACAGAATCACAGAACAAGTTAAGTTGGAAGACACCTCTTCAGGTGACCTGATCTAACTCTCCACTCAAAACAGGACTAGCCTGAGAAAAAAAATACAGCTTCAAAATCAGTTTTTTCTGGGCCTTATTCAGGCAAATTTTGGCTTGCTCCATTACTGAATATTTTTTTAACCCCTCTTGGAAATTTCTTTACAGTGTTTGATGACCTCACTGCAAATTTTTTCTTCCTATTAGATAATTCAAATTTCCTTTCCAGAAACTGGTGACTGTTGCCTTTTACCTTTTCATTATTCATCTCTGGGAAGACTCAGGCTTCATCTTCTTTATAATTTTCCATTGGTAATGAAGGACAACAATGAAAAGCACATCTCTTTACCTCCTCAAGACTGAACAAACTTTCCAAGCTTCCTTTTATATGTGCTCCAACCTTCTAAACATCTCAGTGACCTTTTGCTGGACTTGCTTCAATATATGTTTCAGTCATGTACTGCAGAGCCTAAAATTATGTACATTCTCCAGATGCAATCTCATAAGTGCCAAATAAAAATAAATACTTTGTGAGAAATCCTTCAAAGTCTTGGCCATATAGATCTTAGCAATGCAACCCTCTTTGTGTTTTGTTCTCATTGCTCCAAAGA
Source organism: Formicarius rufipectus (assembly GCA_013399695.1). NCBI lineage: Eukaryota > Metazoa > Chordata > Aves > Passeriformes > Formicariidae > Formicarius > Formicarius rufipectus. The sequence goes on from VXAU01002530.1 coordinate 76,536, forward strand.
CAAACTAGTGACTAAACCTTAAGTAACACCTTTTTTTTAAATATACTTGCAAATGTGTTTTAAGCAGTAAACAAACTGAATAAAACCACGACATTTTAATTCTGTACTATTTCTCCTTGTCTTCCTACTCCAGAAAGAGTTTGAAAAATAACTGTTTGTGAATTTTTAGAAACCTCAAGCATAATCCACTAGAGGAGAAATAAAACACATGTGGTTTTGTTTTGGGTTTGGGTTTTTTTGTTTGTGTTTGTTGTTGTTGGGGTGTTTTTTTAATTTGTTTACATGACGTGTTAAGAAAGGCTCATCTGCTTCCTTTCAGAATTGTTCAAATTCAAGAAAAAGATCTTTTTTTTGAGAAACACCTCCAATCTTCAGATTGAATACGCTCTTTGAGATATATTTCTGAGTGTTAGCTAAGGTACATAACATTAAATTCTTACATGAAGATTAATTCACTTTATCCTTTAAATAACATCATGGGATCTTGATTGTTACCTCTCTGACAGCTAACAGCCATTTTTAAACTCATAGTTGTAAATTAAACTTTCAGTTTAAATTTACTAGGAAAAAATAAGAATCAATATAATCAAAACCTTTGAATATCACTTTTTGCTTATCTCTAGTATTATATTAATAGTATGTAAATTTCTAACTAGCAATTCTTTAATGCTGGCAAGGGGGAAAAATGTTTTGGCCTTGTTCTGTTTGGGGTTTTTATGTTGTTTGTCTGAAAATTTGAAAAGGTGCTGATGAGATCTTTAGGCCAAGTTATTTGCACGGCTAATAGGTTTAAATTTGTTACCATAACGTTGACAGATGATCATTTTCAAATATCTGTCATGTATGTAATGGAAAATGTCAAGCAATACTTATTAAGAAAAGATCTTTATCCTGAGAATTGTTATGAATTTGAGAAGGAAAAAACCCAAAATAAATTATAGCAGATGTGTCAAAAATGAAAAATAACCTTTTTTTTCTGAAGATACATATAAAAAAAGGGCCACATTTTCCATTTTATGACTATGTTCTCTAGGAGAGACATTTAAATTTCTTCTAGTTGCTATGTGAATTTATTGACAGTCACATTTTATATATAAAATGTAACTTATGTAGTTTATAAATAATTAATGCATGAATAAAACACCGATAATAAATATTCATTTGGTTCATATTTTTTATTGTCTGACAAGGAAATAGGTGTTCATTATATGTTTTGTAATCATGTAGCTTTGACATTATTAGTAAACTTACGCTACTTCTGTTTGCAACACCTTTTTAACTTCTATTAATAAATAAAATACAAAACAAAATAACATTTAATTATATATACTATAGATTAATCTCAGTGTTTTTAAAATTAATATTCCACTGTGTGACGTATTGTTCAAACCCAAGCAGACATCCATTCTTCACCCAGAACACTGTTATTTTTCCTCTCCTATTTTAATATCTATTTATTGTTCCTGAGAAGTCACATAATGAAAAACAATGTTTATTAAATCCATTAATGAGACTGGACAGAAGCACAAGCTAGGTGTTGATTTAAGTGGAAGTGTGCGACCTTAGAGCAGATACTAGAATTCTCAAACTATTTTATTATGCTCAGTACCACTCAGATTCTCGTATAATTATGGTATTTAGATTCTTCTATTGGTTTTTCATGGCAAGGTTCTGGTAGTGGGTTAGCTAAAGGAATACTTTCTGTGAGAAGCTACTAGAAGCTCCCTGTATGTCTGATAGAGCCAATGCCAGACGGTTCCAAGATGGACCCACTGCTGGCCAAGGCTGAGACCATTAGCAATGGTGGTGGTGCCTATGTGATAACACAGTTAAGGCAGTGAGGGGATGACAACATCATTCAGGGAGAAAAGTGAGAATACATCAAAGAACCAGCTCTGCAGGCACCCATGTCAGTGAAGAACAAGGTGTTTCAGGCAGTAAAGCAGGGATTTCCGTGCCACCCCTGGGGAAGACCATGGAGAGGGAGGTTGTGCCCCTGCAGCCCATGGGGATCCACAGTGGAGCAGAGATCCGCCTGGTAAAGCATTTTTGGTGGGCACGTGGCTTCCAGACAGGGTCAACCTGGTGCTTATTACCTATGTCAGATAAGCTATGAATATCATAGAATTATTTGTGCTCATAAGCCCACGTAGGGGATATTCAAAGTTACTGCAGTGGGTGCCAACTTTATTTTAAAAGAGATTAGTATTATTTAAAGTCTAAAGGCATGGTGAAGAAAAATGGGAAAAATCACATCTTAGATGATGGTACTTGAGCACACTAACTTCAGAGGAATAAAATTGATTTTAGAAAGTATAATTCCTCTTAAGAAAGGTGAAAAAAACTCCAAAACTTAGCTAATTTCCAACTGATTATTCAGAAGCTTACAGCTAATCAGCAGTGGATGTTAACCATTACTGAATTGTGGTGTTTAAATGACATTATTATTGTAACTGGATGGGTACCCCCAGCTCTGGACAGTGCCTCAGACAGACATGGGATGAGTCCTAATCTATTGAAATTTACTCTGAATGAAATGGAGAAAATCCTGAAAGTTATTTTGTAAACACTTTAGCACTGAGGTAATTCGAAAGGAAAAGGATGGTCATTAAAAATTTACATGTTGAAAAGATATGTCAAAGGATCACCTTTCATACCTGGTATATTGCCTGCATCTCAAGACTGTCTTAGGAACCAGATGGAATTGAATCCTCATGGGGTATAATTTCCTATGAGATTGAAACATCCTGTTCCCTTAATCCAGACACATTCCCTCATGATGATAAATGGACTATGAGAAAGACCCAAGGCACTTTGAACCTTTTAGTCAGATAGGGTTTTGGTAAACAGCAGGTAAAAAGGGGAACTCGTAAAACAGTTTGACCTTAGTTTATATTGGTTCAGAGAGAAGATGGTTGGAAAGAAAATATCAGAGCAATTATACATTCTTTTCGAAGAGAAATTGAGATGCATAAAATTTCCATAATTATCTTCACTGACTCAACTTATCTTCATTTCATTATTTTTTATTGTTTATCATACAAGTTTAAATGTGTCATGGTATTATCACTAATTGAACATTATTGAAGTTAGATGATACAAATTTATTCTTTTCTTTAATTTCACTTTTTTTGGATCAGTTATTAAAGGTATGTCTCTCTCAAAGTATGTGTAAATGATTTGCAATCAAAGATATAATTCAAAAAGAAGAAACAAAAGAAAGCATTTAAAATAGAATTATCTTAATTCCTGAATTCAAAGCAGCAATAGATATAAACATGTAATACTAACTTAATATTCAGAGTCCAATTCTATGCTTACTGTAAAATCTCTTATGCTGCCCTTGCAAGAAAAGGTAATTGCAAACATTGATGCAAACAGAAATCAGATCATTATGTTTTAAAATACACAAGACTTGTTATACCTCATAACTCATAAAAGATTCACTTTGTTCTTCAAAATGTGTTATTCCTGTTTGCTTGCTGCATATTATCCAAGAAATTACTTTTGTGTAGAAGAGACAAGTAGACTGAGAAAGATATCATGAAAAGTGAAGAAGGGGGAAATCTACTTAGTCATTTAAAAGCAAGATTTTAACTTTTTTCCCTACATAACAATAGAGAA